>PVJN01001833.1:0-131749 GCA_004026805.1 Lasiurus borealis
TTTTCTAAGAAAAGTAAGATCCTAGATATATATTTATCTTCTTCCCCAATAATTGTACCATTATAAGTAGTAATTATACCTATGGTTAGTTTCACTAATTATAAGGCTATATATTCCATGTAAATGCAGCTTTTTCTAAAATCACAGATAGGTTGGTGGGTTGTTAAAAGTAAGAAGACACTTTTATTTTTTATTTTTGTAGCTTAATGAAAAGCAAGTCCTTAAGGACAAAGGAAGATGAAATGATTTCTTTCTGGCTACATTTCACATTTTATCTTCACTAGCTTCAGTATCACTTTGACTAACCCAGAATGTAACTGGGAGAGTTATAGAGTTGTCAAAAGCAAAACAAAGGTAATGCAGAGACTCAAAAGAAAATAAAAGTAAATCAGTAGTCAGGTTGGATCCTCCTCTCATGATCATTTAAAAGGAACAGCTGAAGAAGATCAAAGGAAACTATCTGAACTTAAGCACTCTGTCTGCCACATCCCCATCTTCAACCTGAGGGATGTAAAACATCTAATTTAGTCTGATTCACTGTTGCTATGCAACCATGGGTATGAAGAAGGGATTGAGAGTATCAGAATTTGGCAGCAGAAGGGAAAATACCTCATCAACCTCCTTGGAACTACAGGGACATAGTGTCTTTAGGTTACAAACCACTGGGGAGGAATTATGCCTACATTTGTATTGCACTTTGTGTATAATTGTATTCACTTTATTATATCCAGTCTAGTCTGATTAAAGAAATATACTAGTGGTTTATTCTCTAAAAGTATCATTTGGGTAAGGAACCAAAATATCATGAATGTACTATAGAGTTCTTACATGCATATTTAATTATTCCTAACTTTAGATAGAAATATAATTGTTAGAATTTAAAAATGGTTAAAATGAATATAGCAATTGATATCTATAGCTGTATATGTTGTGTATGTAGCTTAGTATCTAAGGCACTGTATAGTTTGAATTTGGGGATCACTAACCCTCATAGCTCTTCTTTGACTCTACCAACATTCTTAAAGAATTCTTGGTGTTGTGTTGATTTCCAATGACCACTGGAGGCCACTGTTCAACCACAATTTTACCCCTCCCCCACCAACATAGGTATCAAGCAAAATATTTCCCTTTAAATTCCAATGAGAAATTCATTTAAGAAGTTGCCTTCTGTGAGAACTTTAGTCTTATACTGGACAAAGAGAGAGGCATGTTTGGTTCTATGAGGAGGAATTTATGATATTCACAGCCTCCTCAGTATTCATGATGAAGTCAGTGAAAATTTAATTGGCCAAGTGATTTATTGACTTGCAATTTCATATTTGTCCTTTGCCTCAGTTGATTTCCTCAAAAGAAATCATGAAATTCAAGAACAATTAAATTCTCTTTTTTCTAGAGGAATTACTTGAAATAAAATCTTGATCATTTTATCCAGATCTCTATTAATACAGATATCAATAGAGATAACCCACATAGGTTTTAAATCAAATAATATTAGAAAGTTGTGTGTGGTATAGATTCTCACAGTCTCCTAAGAAATGTTTCTGTAGAACAAAATGTTAAATAATATAATTTATTTGCTCTGTATGTACTCAGAATAGACTTTTCTTTAAGTCATCACATTCCCATTCTCTAAACAAAGAAGGCATTACTGTTTATTTGAAACTTTCATCTCCAGTTTATAGATTTTTAAAAATTATTCACATTTAGCCATTGGTTACTTAAATTATAGCAAAATATACTTTTAATTTAGTTTGTATTGTTCTTTGAGCTTGGGTTTACTGCATTTGTAATTGAACATTGTCCTCAATGGACAATGAATATTTGTACAACTGGATACATTTTCCTCAGTGTATGGTATTGGATATTTTTAGAGTAAATTTTTCAACTTTCTATCATTTATTGTCTAGTTTAGTATATACTTACCAAATCATTCTTTGCCTCATAATACTGCTGGAAGAAACAACATTATAATACAACATTGTAACATGCTTTCTGTCTGTTTTGCTTTGCTTTTTCAGATATTCTAAGGCTGAAACTAGAGAACAGCATCGACCTCATTGATCATCTCAACACATTATCTTCCTTGACAGTAAATATTTCCTCCTGTGTATTATATGACCGCATTCAGGCAGCAGAAAGTGTAGATGAAATGGAGAGAGAGGCTGCAAGACTCTACAAAAGCAACGAACTCTTTGGAAGTAAGTGTTATTCAGCTAGAGTATGAGTTTCTCTTTGTACTAAAATTGGCCAAATTCTTCCCTCACTTTTTTCATCCAGAACTCAGAAAAGTAGTCAGGGTGGTGGTGGTGGGGGCTGTGGAGGGAACAGGGAGTGGGGGTTACTGTCCACTCCAATCACTCCCATGTCCTTAGACACAAGAACCTTTCATGAAGTCAACCATCCTTATCATCAGAGGAAACTTCAACTTCTGTGTAATTCTGTTGATATGGTTAAAATTAAGACTGAAAAAGGATTCTATAGTTACAGGGTAAAGTTGACTCAATCTTATAATTAGTCAAGATTATTCATTGTGAAGTGTGTGTGTGTGTGTGTGTGTGTGTGTGTGTGTGTGTGTGATTTCAGTAACTGGCTTGGAGTGATATATTTAATCTGGCCACTTTGTCTGTGATTATATCTTTAAACTCTTGCTTTGAATCTCTCAGATTGTAGCTCTTAATTAGCCATCTTCTCTGTAAATTAGGAGCCTGAACTTACTGTCACATTACTACTAAATTGCCTGTTTGGAAATCCCCTGTGTGTGACTTCCAAAACATAAATGAATGATGCCAACCATAAACTAACCTTTCTGCTGTTTTTGCCATTTTATTTTTAGGTGTTATATTTAAGCTTCCTAACACCAGCCAATACCAAGGCTATGGCTCTGATGATGTCTCTCTTCCTCCTGTGGTAAAATATACCATCCGCATGAGTCTCAAGACCTCGCAGACCACAAGAAACATAAGGACCAAGATTTGGGCCCCAGGGCCACATAATTCTCCATCACACAACCAGATCTATGGCCGGGCTTTTGTTTATTTACAGGATAATATTGAAAGAGCAATCATTGAATTGCAGACTGGAAGGAACTCCCAGGAAATAGCAGTCCAGGTCCAAGCAATTCCTTACCCCTGCTACATGAAAGACAAGTAAGTCACTGCCCTTTCAGCCCTTGTTATTAATCCATCGTTTTTTTCTGAGAACTCATTTATGTCTCTTCCTTCACATGTCTGAAGAGAAAGGGGAAATATTCACCAAACTTTTGTTCAATGCTTGTTTCTGGCACAGCTCTAATGTAGCTGTTCGTGGTTACCAACAGGATGGGATCTAATTTTACCAAATGATCCGTGTTTTCTTTATCATAACTCTTAGCTTTCGAAGGACTTTGACTCCAGAATTCAGAGTATTGGGCTCCAGCCTTCAGTGCATGCACAGTTACGTGACTACATATTACCCACTCTCTGCCAATATTGCCTTTCTCTAGTCTGATGAGGGAGTTAAACAAGACAATCCTAAAATCCCTTCCAATTCTCATATTTAATTAAGAATATGTAAATGTGTGGTCAATTACATAGAAAGTTTTGATGCAACACATCATTGACCAACTCTCTAGGTAAATAATGTGCTGCCTAAAACTACGTCATGTACTCTTAGTCTGCTTGCTATGGAATCTTTAAAGTGGCTTTGGTGAATGAACAACAACAAAAAACACGAATTATCATGCTGTTAGACAATTGTATATGAATGTTCAAGAAATCTTTCAATCGGGTGACACTGAATGGCTCCTCCACTCTGGCCATAGTAAAAAAAAAAAAAAAAAGTTGGAGGACTATGTGTTTTCAGGCTCATTCTCATACACAAAAGCTTGGAGCTGAATATTACTTTAAAGAAATTGTACTCATTTTTCAGCCCAGTTATTGCAATTTATATATAATACAGATGCTCTGAATGGTTTTTTTCTTCCTCTGTCTGGATGTATAACTTAAGAGCTATAGATTTGAAGAGGGTATGTAATGCTTTGTGCAGCTGTGATACAGCAGACAGGCAAGGGCTGGGTCAGTGGGTTGTCAAGGTGAGCTGCGTATTGTGAAGGCGAGGAAGGATTTGCAGCCTGACCCACGAGTGACATGCAGTGGCTCTCGGTAATAGTAAAGACCCGTGGGTTCAATTAAGTGAAAACACTCCTCTATATTCCTGCTTCCTTTCCCCCACTTGTAAGTCCCAGGTGCCTGGATGTTTTTTGTATGACTGAAAGTAACTATACTTTGCATTCTATATGGGAGAATGATCATAATGCCTCACACGTACATATACTAATAAACTCTGTCACATACAAAGTGCTTTTGCATATATTAGCTCATTTGTTCCTCTCAAGCAGGTATTCTCAGCCAGGCTTTCCAGATGAAAAAAAAAATGAAAATGAAAATTCACAAAGGTTATGTTATGTGTCCCAAGCTGTAGATCTGGTACCCCACTAGTCTTTAGATTATGAAACCAGCACTTTTTCTTTGTCTTATATCAAATCTAAAATACACAATCACTTAAAAGAATCATTGCAGGGGATTTGTTATTAATGAATGAGGGCTTTTGCCTAATACTAGAGCCAGACGCAGCATCAGGGCTGGATCTGAACCAAGACAAAATTCATTCAACCAATATCCTTTAAGTGCCTACCCCAGGCCAGACAGGTTCCTAGGAACCAAAAAATTGCATATGGCCCAACCCTCTTTCATTCCTCTCCCACAAAACACACACACATACACACACACACACACACACACATACACACATACACACACACACATAAAAAACACCTTCATATTTCTGATGGTGTTACAGTTCTGATGCTAAAGTGAGAATGAATGATGGTGATGTCATGTTCCATTAATACTTGTATTTTTCATGGGGAACTTGAAGGTAATTTCTTTTTAGCCTTATAGATTAAAAAGGAAATGGCCTTTGGGACCTTTCTCCAGGTAAAAGCCTCAGTGGAGCCTCATATGCAAGTCAGATCAATTTAGAATTTCTCTCACTGAAAACTCCTCTTTGGCTTAGCTCATAGAAAGATGGCCAAAGTAGGAAGCTATGATTCTCCAAGTATGGGCCAGTGGCATCATAGCTTCTGGGAAATTGTTTAAACTCCAAATCCCTTACCCACCCCAGATATAACAAGTCAGGAGCTTATGGGTGGAGCTCAGAAATCTGTTTCAATAAGCCCTCTGGGTGATTCTGATGAGTGTTCACCTTTGCGAAACACTGCATTAGAACCCTCACATATCATGGGCCCGTCATCAGGAATACAGGCAGGTTCTGATGTTGTCTTCCTGTGTGTGATCCCCTAGTTCACACATTACAAAAAAAGACACTTCTATACTGTTTATGAAAAATCTCCTGAATTCAAGTTCTTTGTCTGCATTTTAAATTGAATGTCTTGAGTTTTCTTTTTATCTTATTTTAGAAAATGTAGTTTAATAATCACTATGAGCTTCCGAAGAGTAGGTAAATACAGTAATTTGGGAAGATATAGATTTTAGCTAGATAAACCAATTATTACCTAATGTTAAGTCTGCCTATGAGATAAGAATTTGATTTAGGCAGCAGGGTTTGGGGCCTTGCAATTATATCTATACTAGAGGCCCAGTACATGAAATTCATGTGGAGGTTTGGTGGGGGGGGGTGTCCCTCAGTCCAGCCTGCACCCTCTCCATTCTGGGACCCTTTGAGGAATGTCCTACTGTGGTTTAGGCCCAATCCTGTGGGCAGTCAGACATGCCTCTTGCAATCCAGAACCGCTGGCTCCTAACTGCTTGCGTGCCTGCCTGCCTGCCTGATCGCCCCTAACCACCTCTGCTTTGGTCCCGCACCCAGAATCCAGGATTCCCTCCTCCAGCCAGCCACAGGCACCTGGGAACTGTACTTCTCTCCCTCTGGCTGGCTGCAGGCACCTGAGACCCTGGCCGGTTTCCCCTGGGCTGACCACAGGGGTAGAAAACTAAGGGCAGGCAGCTTCACCCAGGTCACAGCTGCCCAGGACTGCAGGGTGGACAGCTTCTCCCTCTCCCGGGCTTCAGCCACAGCTGCTGGCACCCGGCACTGTGGGCAGGCGGTTTCGCCTGGGCCCAGCTTTGTCTGGAAGGACATCCACATGGTCACCCGGAAGACATCCAGACTAATTAGCATATTATCATTTTATTAGTACAGATAATTATTTTTTGTACAAGACATACTCAAACACAATATGGCAATTTTATCTAACACTTTAGAGCTGTTTTTGTCCTCGCAGCTTTAACGCAAGAAAATCGTGGGCCTACTGTTGTCAGTTTCACATTTCATAAATAAAGGAGTAACATTAGCAATTATCCTCAATTTCAAAAATGCATTCTAATTTAAGTGTAAGAAGGAGTGTGTTTTTTATGTATTGCTATCTGTAAGTATGACATTCATTTTGGTCACTGGATTTTTCTTTTTTTTTTCTTTCTTTTCTTTTTATTTTATTTTTTTTACAGCTTCCTAACCAGTGTCTCTTATTCTCTTCCAATCGTGCTCATGGTTGCTTGGATTGTATTTATAGCTGCATTTGTAAAAAAGCTTGTTTATGAGAAAGACCTCCGGCTTCATGAGGTATGTTGAGAATCTCTCCTTATTCTGAATAAGTCCTATTTACATAATTAATTACTATGACTTTTATTATGCCTATACAAATTCAGAAAGCCTGAGCCATGCCTTGTGTTTTAGAAATAGATTTTATGGTGGGCTGGAAGAGGTTAATGGGGGGAAATTAAAGGCTTGTATAATACTTTCAATAATAAAGATTTAAAAAAAAAGAAATATATTCTTGCATCATAAAGGCAGCTGATAAGGTAATATTTTGTTTTCCCAAAAAATTGCATAGATGGTATTTTATAAGTATTTCTGAAAAGAAAATCTGAATAATTTGTATAAAATTTAAGTACAATTAATTATCCTAAGAGTAATTTTTGCCCAAAAGTTACCTATAGGACTTAAGATCTAACAAAGAAGTTTAAATAGTAACAATAATGCTATTAAAGCAAGAAGATTATTGGCATGGTAATTAAATGAGTCCAAATAATGATATAAAAATAGGTTAGATATAGAGTTGACCCTTGAATAGCAGGGGTATTGGGGTCACTCGCCCCTTTACAGTTGAAAATCTTGCATATAACTTTTGAGTCCACCAAAACTTTACTTGTCCCTTGGTATCCATAGGGGATTAGTTCCAGGACCCCCACAGATACTCAGATGCTCAGATGCTCAAGTTACTTATATAAAACATCATAGATCTGCCAAAACTGGTTTGGCTCAGTGGATAGAGTGTCAGCCTGGGGACTGAAAGGTCTCAGGTTCGATTCCGATCAAGGGCATGTACCTTGGTTGCGGGCACATCCCCAGTAGGGGGCATGCAAGAGGCAGGTGATTGATGTCTCTCTCATTGATGTTTCTAACTATCCCTCTCCCTTCCTCTCTGTGAAAAATCAATAAAATATATTTAAAAAAAAAACACATCATAGATCAATGCATGCAGTCAACTCTCCTCATTTTCAGATTTCCAACTGTGGACCAGAAATATTGTTTTTGATCCATGGTTTGTTGAATCTTGGAGTGTGAAACCCAGACACAGATATACACACACAGAGATACAGACAGACACAGACAAAAATACAGACACAGGCATTGATACAGAAAGACACAGACACAGTCACAGACAGACAGACACACACACACACACACACACACACAGACTCAGACACAGATAGACACAAACACAGACATAGACACAGCCAGACACAGACATAGACATATGGCTTGTTTCAGCTCTGAAGAAGCAAATTCTCTTTCTAGAATAACTTGTCTCCTTCAATTACCTTCCCCTCTATTTCCCACTAACTCATGATTTATAGACTAAGAATTTCATGTTATGTTAATGTTAAGTTAATAATATAACAATGAAAGACAGTAGCTAGGGGGTAAAGCATGATTTCTTCAGCATATTCTGCACCATTATCCCTAAATCCAAAATATATTCTTTTTAGAATTTATGAAAAAGCATTGTGTGATTTTTGGATTGTATTGGAAAAGGAATTATTTTATCTGCTCATCCTGTAATGACTCCATTCTTATACCCAAGAGTGAAAAGAAAGCAAAAACATTTCAAAACTGTAATTATTTCACAATAAGTATTGCAAGTCCTGGCTGACAATCTGAGATAATTGAGTAGTCTGTTAATCTACTTGTATTTTTCAGACTTACTTTGCTAGCGCATCTAGGCAATTGATTACTTCTCCTTACAAGGCACAAAGCACTGCTTCATATTTGTGTTAGTTCAGTGTCAGGTTTCTAAGGTTGTCCTACAGTTTGAACCTCCACTTCTTTCCTTTTCTGTTAAATTCTGGTTGATCCTCATAGCTGCATTTTTAGATTTTAGTTACAAGTTGATAAATGAAGGTCTCATCAACTGTTTTGAACCCTGTTGTATGCAGAACTCATTACAATGGTTTCTTAATTCCTTAGACAATGGTTGTGTTTGCAAGTTCCTACCACATACTTTTCTTTCAGTTTCCTGGTACTCAGAAGTGAATCTTCACAGATTCATAGCAAATTTTGAAGTTAGAAAATTATGATAAAACTAAGTTCTTTTCTACTTCAAATAAATATCTACTTTAAAATTATTATTGGTGGTAGAAACACACAGAAAATGTGTGTGTGTTTTATACTTACATACATATGAAACATACATTATATTATTTTATGTTTAAAGGTAGTAATTTTTAAGCATTTATGTATATCACCAAAAAATATAAAGCATAATAAAGAGTCCTTTCTCACTCAAAGACATGAAAAACATTTTTAACAATGAATAAGTGTCTATTTGGTAGCCCTGTGTCTTCATTTTTCAGTGATCCAGTTACTAAATTAACCACCTGAACTTGGGGGTCAGTCATATAATTAAAGATCAGTGAACTTGGAATCAGAGGATCAGGCTCTGAATCTTCCAGGTCATATTCATTGGGCCTGATCTCTTAAATTTTCTGAAAGTTACCAAGACTTCATTCAGCACTGTATTTCTGTAATGGAACTCTCTCACTGCTGGAACATGGAAGGCATTCAATTATCCATATTTTATCACTTCTATGGTAATGCTTTTTTTCTTCGCATTTTAAAGCCTCTAAAATTTGGATGCATTTGACAGGGTGTCAATTTATTTGGCAGAGATTTTTCTTTCTTCGTTGCATGTAAAATAATGGCACATTTTAAAATCAGCGGTGTCCTGAATTCAAAGGAATATGGTCTGTTTGCAAGATGAATGGAAGCAGATGAGGAATGAGTGGAATATTCCCAGTGCTTCCTACTCAGTCTCCCGCCACTTCCCACAGTTCTATACTAATCTCCTTCCCTTTAAAGAGAAAAAAGCTGAACCCAAAAAGTGAGGGCGACTTGCTGAAAATGGTGGAGCTAGTTAGTAGATCTAGCTAGATCTCGAGTGTCTTGACTTCCAATTAAATCCTTTCTGCATCATTGCTATAGTCCCTCTCTCAATTTTTTTAGTAGCATAGACTCTTAAGGACTTTTAAAGATGATGATAATTTTTTAAGTTACCAGAGATTCAGAATTACTTTTTAATGCCATCCTTTGTATATTTAGTTAAATTCCAAAGCTACCCATTCTCTATTTCCTTCACATTTCAAATTAAATTAAAAAGGTAAAACACACACAAGCTTTTTCTTCTGTAATTGTTCTCAAATCTGGGCAAGAAAACCAAGTTAGTTGTTATTTCAATGAAACCATTAATCCTTGACCTCCTTATGGTATGACTCCAGTGAATTCCTTTAACTTGCTAAAGAAATACTAATGACACAAATATTAATGACAAATAAATTTATTAAAGAGATTAAGACTGTATTTTAAAAATATTTCAAAATGCATTTCAATTGGATTTTGTTCTGCATTCCTTTTAAAAATCAAAATATTAAAGCTATATTTCATAACACCTGAAAGAGTCCTTTTTCACACATTATATACACATATATGTACATATAATACATGTATACATGTATTATATGTACATATAATACAATGTATGTATTATGTGTATATACATATAATACATATATTATATGTATATACACATAATACATACATTGTATATTTGTATTATATATATATTCTTCATTTATGGGTTAGTTTTATCTATTTTACTTAATGTAAGTCACTTATGGGAATTTTAGTGCCTATATTCAGTTGGAGTTGCCCTTTCTCAGTTTAGACAGTAAAGTAAAATATCTATCAGCTGCAGATATGTTACCAAGAACTAAGCAAAGATTTTCAGTCCTTTGGTGCTTCACTTTAGACAACCTTTTACGCTTTTTTGTCATACACTCTCCTATCACTAGGCGGAATGAGGAACATTTCAGGCAATGACCACAACATCCTGTGCATCTTACTAAAAAGTAATAAAAATATCTATTGATCTGAGGATATTTAAAGTTGAGTTCAAAAACATTATTCTTTACAAGTTAGTGCTTGGCATGCTATTGAACTGAACGAACAACACATTACTGTCAAGTAAAATGTATGAATATTTATGATTTCTTTCCCTGATAGCACCGATGCCAATCCCTGTGCATAAGCTTCATTTATGCAAAACCTTACGGAATTTCTTTCTTCTCATTAATTTCTGCCACAAACTGGGCCAGGCTTTGGCCACTGTCCAGAGGGTTTTCCTTGAGCAGCGGGTTATCAGGTGTTGATGCATTGCCCTGGCAGGTAGGGCGGCTGGAGACACGTGACTCTGCTTCCAAAGCTGGCACCTGACAGCTGTCACTTGGAGGAGGAACTAACGACATCCAAGAAAGCATAGCCAGCCATTCTCTCTGGGCCATCTTCCATCAGCGAGTTGGGTCTTGTTTATTATAACAAAGTTGGCAGGAAATCTGGATAATTTATGGATGACTTACATGCTCTCATTGCTCTGACTCTTTATGAAGAGCAGCTGTTCTCCTCATGGCATAAAATCCTAAAGTTTAACTAGGAAATTTCATGCTAGAATTTTAAGTAGTGAATATTTTTGAAATTTCATGCTAGAATTTCAAGCAGTGAGTATTTTTGAAAGCACCTAACTTGATTTGTTTTGATAAAAGGCAATAACGAGTCTCCCAACTTTTACCAAATCTTAGGAAAAGAAATTTGATCTCGAGTCTCAAAAATTTCAAAATTACAATGGCAAACACCTTTAGCGTGGTTTTGGGTTTGCCAAGTTATCTTTAACAAGGCTAAGGATGGATGATATTTTAGATTTGTAAATATGTTATACTGCAGCTATCAACTGTCAGGAAAGGAAACATATTTATACTAATGGAGTCAGCTTTATGTCATGTCTTTGATAGTGTCATGGATATTTTATACACACTTTGTGAAATATATTGACACTGTCTCCTACTGACATACATTTGGGGGGTAAGGGAGGAGGTGGTAAATACATTTTGTAGGCCACATGAGGTTTGGTGGTGAATATCAGCTTCAGAATAGCTACATTGGTTCTGTAATGCCTCATTTAATTATATTTAAATAGACAGACACTCAGTAAAACAACAACGAAGAAACCACATTTTCCATCTTCAAATTACAAATAGTAAGAAAGGCAAATAAAGAGCTAACACATCATAATCATACTTGAATAGGTGAATATCTCTGAGTTGTAGTCATGAAATATGACAGAGTGATTTTTTTCAAAGAGGTTGGGGTGCAGATAAATATTTTCAAAAATAAAATCTGTAAGGATTTTTTCACACCAAAATGTAATTTTGTTTTCAATGATGGGTAAACTTCCACAGTGAATCTTTACTCCAGGCTGATTTTTTAACTTTGACCCACAAGTCCCTTCTTATGGAAACATAGGTTGAGTCTTTTCAACCAAGGGTGATAGGGCCTTGGAAGAGAGAGCAGGAGGGAGAAAAAAGAGTGCGAAAAGGGCAAAGTTAAGAGGAAAAGTCAGAGGCTTTTTCTCAGTGGTGATTAGCTTAAGGCCCATAGCTTAAACTGTTGGCAGTCAGGTAGCTGTTTCCATGGTAACAACTGGAGCAGAAGAGTTATCAAAATGTGATAAGTTGCAAAGGCAGACAGTAAAATTCACTCTCTTGCTTGAGCACATTTCCCGTTTTTTTCCCCTTAGACAAGTTAGGAAGGTGGGGATTGTAAAGTTAGTGCATTGGTCAGCAAACCACGGCTCCTGAGCCACATGAGGCTCTTTGGCCCCTTGAATGTGGCTCTTCCACAAAATACCATGGCCTGGGTGAATCTATTTTGAAGAAGTGGCGTTGGAAGAAGTTTAAGTTTAAAAAATGTGGCTCTCAAAAGAAATTTCAATCGTTGTACTGTTGATATTTGGCTCTGTTGACTAACGAGTTTGCCGACCACTGAGTTAGTGGAATATTTCTTTAAGGTTCTTTTTTATGAAATATCGGATTTAAAAGTTTAATGTTAATTATGAATTGTTAAAACTAGAAACCAGGATATCCAGGTTCCTCCACATACCACATGTCGCCAAATTCAAGACAACCAAGGTTCAGGGGAATTTAATTCCTTCACAATCCTTTGAGTTAATGTATAGACACATCATGTTGTTCTGTTTTTCAACATTGGTGAAATGCCTTGAGTTCTATGAGTATCACTGAGTTATTAAAATATCAATTGAGAAAGATATAGATTCTCTACAATACCTGAGTTCATGTTGAATGTATGGAGGTCTCTTTGGAAAGCAAAGATGACAAATGACCAAGGCTGCCAGTGATTTTAAAGATGGGGAAGGGGAGGCAAAAGACTGAAAGCCTCCCTTCAGAATTTTCCCATCTTTTAAATTCTTAGGAATCAGGTCTGTTTTATATCTCCCAGGAACACGGATACTGATTATTTAGTAAAAAAAAAATAGTTTTATTATATCAGTCCCAACATTGGATTTTACATAAACTATGGTTTTTCATCAGCTGAAAATACTCATGACAAATTTCATTTTCATGTTGTAAAATTCTTCAAGGGATACCATACATTTTGATGGTCTACTTTAAAGTAATTTAATCTGGAGACATCAGTTAGATACACCAGTTAAAAAATCTAATTGTAAACACACACACAATAAAACTTTTCACCATCCATTTATTATTTCATTATATTGGGGCTCTCTGAGAACTTACTAAGATGGGCTGGAATAAATGGTCTTATTACTTTCACAGAACAAGCATGGACACATACTTGACTTACGAAAATCATAAAGATACCTACCCTGTTCACATATGTGCTGTGTCTCTTGGGCATTGTTGCACGGCACAGAAAAAGCTAACATTTTTTTTCTTTTTACAGTACATGAAGATGATGGGTGTGAACTCCTCCAGTCATTTTTTTGCCTGGCTGATTGAGAGTGTTGGGTTTTTGCTGATTACAATTGCCATCCTCATCGTTATCCTCAAGTTTGGCAATATTCTTCCCAAAACCAACGGGTTCATCCTGTTCCTGTATTTTTCGGACTACAGCTTCTCGGTTATCGGCATGAGCTATCTCATCAGCGTCTTTTTTAACAATACCAACATCGCCGCTCTGATCGGAAGCCTCATCTACATCATTGCCTTTTTCCCGTTTATTGTTCTGGTCACAGTTGATGATGAGTTGAGCTATGTAGTGAAAGTATTCATGGTGAGTCAAACTGTCACATGGCATGGCCAGCGTGTGAGAAAAAGGGATCCTTTTTGGTTTTCGTTTTTAGACTTTCAAACTGAAAATACAGTTATTTAAATGTAGAAGTTTAGTGATTGCAAAATAAGCTTAACTGTCCTGGTAGTTTTTTCTACGTCATTGTGTACCCTACAAGCACAAGACTGTGAAGAAGAAACACTTCTCCCACAGTTTCTAAAACCATAAATTGATGCTGTTAAGAAATAGTTCCTGAAAAAAGAACAGTTTAAATGTAATCTGTCAAATTTTAAAGATCATCGAGATTTCTTACTTTAAAGCCTCTATTACTGGAATTATTCTCTCATATGAATGATTTTGATGTTTTCATCACATACAATATAACTTACAGGCATAAAAATAAATGTACCAACAGCATATATTCAGTTTTGAATATTTTTTTTGCTTTTTAATTTAATAGTACTAGATTAATTTAATAATTTTAGTGAAAGTATTAAGATTATGACATTTGGAAAGCAGAAGTAATCCTCTTTATTGACTAAGAAGTTTCCATAAAGAAATAGAAAGCAATAACTTTCATTTAACTTTGACTAATTTAGGTTTAAACAAAATTTAAAATTTTAATTTGTTGCAATAATAAGTATTCAATCAATTGATATTTTAGTATATTTTTCTCATAACATTTCTATTACCTGAAAGCTATTTATGAAGTAAAAACATCATTTGGCTCCTAATATTTCATTTGACTTTAGTCTTTGCATTGCTTTACTTTGTACTTCCTTATTTTTAACAATTCTGAGCAGCATTTAATAAGTTTAGGAATATATTTTGGATTTCTAACAAATCTTTTCCAAGTTACAATTTTCTTGATTTTATTTTCTGTTATTCCCTCTTCTCTCAGAGTGTTGGTATGCTTGGTAAGGGGCCTCTGTATTTTTAAATATGATTTTAATCTACCTATGTCCAAAGTTTTAAGCGTGTTAAGATTCCTTTGGTGAAATGTCTGAAATCTGTGAGAACTATCACTGCTGCTTTTTCTCTTCACAGAGCCTTCTGTCGCCCACGGCATTCAGTTACGCAAGTCAATACATTGCACGCTATGAGGAGCAGGGCATCGGTAGGCTCACTCTCTTTAAAAACGGGTTTTATCTTTCACAACTGCAATATGTCTCACCCAGGAATAAATGTCTGTGTTCACTTTGCAGGTCTTCAGTGGGAAAACATGTACAGTTCCCCCGTTCAGGATGACACCACCTCCTTCGGCTGGCTGTGCTGTCTAATTCTAGCTGACTCTTTCATTTACTTCCTTCTTGCTTGGTATGTCAGGAATGTTTTCCCAGGTATGAACATATTTATCGACTACTACATGTTTTCTAATATTTTATTTACCACATATAATCTCCAAAAATAAATTAGTTAGCCGAGACCTATTTGGCTCAGTGGATAGAGCGTCGGCCTGCGGACTGAAAGGTCCCAGGTTCGATTCCGGTTGGGGGCATGTACCTTGGTTGCGGGCAGATCTCCAGTGTGGGGCTTGCAGGAGGCGGCTGATCGATGTCTCTCTCTCATCGATGTTTCTGACTTTCTATTCCTCTCTGTAAAAATCAATAGAATATATTTTAAAAAAATTAGTTAAATTCCAAAATTAACCAGAATTTTTCTAAGATGACGTAATATACTTGGGAGTTCCTTCTCTGGTGTTTATAGGATGGAGTGAATTAAGAAGCATGGAATACAGTCTTTCCAAATAGGAGTGTGAGACAAAAGCCAAGTCTCTTAGTTGTAAGGAGAATTTACCAAATTCTAAAGTAAAATGACTAATTGGGTTTTCCCCTTCTAGCTCTCAAGTATTCATCATTTCTAACATGCTTAGGAGTTGTTTATGCTGGTACATTTTTGTTAATGATTAAAAGAGTATTATTCTCTTTATATAAAATTTGTATAGAAGGCAAATATGTAGGTAGAAATAAGGTCAGTGGTTACCTGGAACTTGACTGGGAGCAGGGATTATCTGCAAATGGGCATAAGAGAACCTTTTGAAGTTACAGAAATGTTTTAATATGTGAATTGCACAACTTTATAAATTTACTAAACATCTGACTCTACTCATAAGGAGTAAATTTTATAATAAATAATCTATCCCCAATGAAGCTGTTCAAAAAGGAAATGATAAAAGAAAAGCTATCTTTTTACTTTACTTTTTAAAAATATTTTTTATTGATTTCAGAAAGGAAGGAAGAGGGAGAGATAGGAACATTTTTGCCTTTTGCATCCACAGTCTGTGCATGGGCCCCAGCCAGGGATCGAACCACAACCTCCTGGTTCAGAGGTTGATGCCCAACCACTGAGCAACAGAGGCCGGGCCACTTTACTTTGAAAACCGAGACCACAATTTAGTTTTATATAATATTAAAAAAAACTATTTCCTGAACCTTATATAGTAATATGTTGTTTAACTTCTGATGCTTAATGTTGACAATCAATCAATAGTTATTTTTCTAATATGTTTCTATTACAGGTACATATGGCATGGCAGCCCCATGGTATTTCCCAATCCTTCCTTCCTATTGGAAGGAGCGGTTTGGATGTACAGAGGTGAAGCATGAGAAAAGCAATGGCCTTATGTTTACTAATATCATGATGCAGAACACCAACCCGTCTGCCAGCAAGACAAGTAGGTCAACACTGTGTATTATTATGAGAGAAGTGACGTAAAACTTATATGACTAGTGATTTCAATTATGCTTTCTTAGATGGCAAAATTGTACTTTTCATCATGAATGAATATGCCCACACGTATGTGTTTGGACTCTTATGGAGATTAAATTGTGGCTTTTTTTTTTCTGGGCTCCCGAGCTCAATTGGTTAGCATATGGAGCTAATTAGTCCAATATTGCGGATCCCTTTGTGGTCCAGTTAGACTCACACAGAGAAATATTTTGTTCCTTGGCCACAGTCTGTAACCCTAACGCCAGCCATCTGTCACTACTCATAAGGAGTAACCAAGTAACAGGTATGGATAGTTTAGCGCAACCCATCACCAAATCACCAGCACTGGACAAACAGAATAAGACTCATGTCTTCCCGACACTCGCCTGAGTAGTGTCATTTTTATAAAGTAAGGATGACCCAGTAAGTGGTCTTTTTGTGATGCCTGAAAGAGATGCAAAGAGCAGTTAATGAGCTGGTTTCTGTAAACCACAGATCTGAGCTAATGAGATAGCCTTGTCACTGTAAAATCGCAGCTTGTAGACATTTATGTCAAAAGTCTGGTATCATCTAGCCAAACAAACCTTTGACTCGTTTGATTAATATTTGAAAATAAGGCAGAATTCGGTATAATGATGCTGTGTTCTGGGACTGCATTTTCTGACAGAGAAGGGCCATATAAACCTTGGAGAATGTGGTTCCACACTGCTACTCATTCTTTAACCAAGAGAGGAGTCTAAATACTATAACATTATAGCAGATCATTTGTTTCCAGAATTATTTTTTATGTAGAGAATTATAATTTAATTAAGAAAAAAGTCTAATTTGTGGTTTCTTTCTTAGTGAGCTTACAACACTTCTCTTGATTCCTCTCTAGGTCCTGACTATATGTTTCCTTCCAACATTGAGCCTGAACCTAAAGATCTCACAGTCGGAGTTGCCCTACATGGAGTCACAAAGACCTATGGCTCGAAAATTGCTGTTGATAACCTCAATCTGAACTTTTATGAAGGGCATATCACTTCATTGCTAGGACCCAATGGAGCAGGGAAAACTACGACAATGTAGGTTACTCTTTCACACTTGTTGTCACAGAAGCAGGTTATTTAATATTTTCTTCCCTCTTTCATAAAATGTAAAGCCATTATAGCTCCCTGATGGGTTAAGATGGCTCAATCTGTATACTGAAGGATGGAGTGTAAGTCAGAGATCTTAAACTGTGAGGGCAAAGGGCAGATAAGCCCACCAGACAGGTGTATTTGTTCCACCCAGTACTGGCCCACCCAGCACTTCTTTTCTTTTTTTAAATATATTTTATTGATTTTTTACAGAGAGGAAGGGAGAGGGATAGAAAGTCAGAAACATCAATGAGAGAGAGACATCAATCTGCCGCCTCCTGCACGCCCCACACTGGAGATTGCCTGCAAGCAAGGTACATGCCCCTGACCGGAATCGAACCTGGGACCTTTCAGTCCGCAGGTCGACGCTCTATCCACTGAGCCAAACCGGTCTCGGCCACCCAGCACTTCTTAAAATTTCTAATTCAGTGCCAATATTAAAAAATAGGGGAGTATTCTAATAAAAAACAAAAAACAAATATTCTTGGCATCTCTTAGATAAAAGGAAGTTTTGGCAACATTGAGTCCCCAGTCTTGGGTCGGCACATTTGGTTGGGGTTTATTAGTGAATTTTTTCTCTCTTTTTAAAAATATATTTTTATTAATTTTATAGAAGAAGGGAGAGAAGAGAGAGATAGAAACATCAATGGTGAGAGAGAAACATTGATTGGCTGCCTCCTGCATGCCCTCCACTGTGGATCAAGCCCCGCAACCCAGGCATGTGCCCTGGCCAGGAATCAAACTGTGATCTCCTGGTTCACAGGTCGATGCTCAACCATTAAGCCATGCTGGCCGGGCTAGTCACTTTTCTGTTAAAGGGGCATCTGCTTTCTAGTTTATCTCTGGTCCCCATCAGTCCATACTATGTCTTGTGCCCAGGCTGTTTTACTTATTTGCTTCTCTCCTGGCTCACATATAAGCTTGAGTTTCTAAGCTCTGGTATAAACACACCCAGTCCCAGCTGCTCCTTCACAGGGAAGCCTCATAAAGAAACAAAACAATCACCAGCTCTCGGATGCAGATTAAAAAAAGAAAAAAGGCAGAAGTGGTACAGGAACTGTTCTTTCTCACTCTTCACTTAACTTGCATTTTCCGGTATCTGAGTGGAGTAGAGTCAAATGTTTTAAAAGTGACATTGTTTTGACTTTTGTTTTGTTTTGTTTGCTATTCACTTCCCATGCTTCATATTGCTTAACTGGACATCAGCTCTAAGATGCTGAGGGCGGTTTAGCCCTTCTTTGAGAAAAAGCATCAGTTGCTGGATATCCTATTTAGTATCATCATGAGTAAATTTGGTGACTGCCAAAGCATATTCAAATTAATTTATTGTGTAAATAACAGGGGACAAAGGAAGGTCATGAAATGAGTGAACATGCAGCCATGTTACATGACCTGTTTAAATTCAGAGTTGGCTTTCTCGTGTGAATAGAATGCATAAAAGGCAAGGTTTCCAACAGGCAATAGAAGGCAATGAAAAAAGGAGATAGGGGAGGCTTTTGAAGAGGTTGCCATTTCAACCAAGAAAGTCACCATCTTACTCTTCTGAACATGAACCTTTAATATAAAGAATGGAATATATTATATGTGTGTTTTTTATCTTTATTGTTGAAAGTATTGCATATGTCCCCTTGTTCTCCCCATTGACCTCTTCCAGCCTTCCCCCACCTTACCACCCTATGTTCTGTGCCCATGGGTTATGCATATATGTATATAAGTTCTTTGGTTGATCTCTTTCCACTCACTCACCTCTCTGCCTTCCTTCTGAGGTTTAACAGCCTGTTCCATGCTTCTGTGTCTCTGTGTTTCAGTGTGTTTTTATGGGAAGGATTGCTTATTGTATTGATCCCCTATGTAATCCACATTAGTCACCGAAGTTCTTAGCATTAGTTAGGTACTGACACAGAGTGGTGAGAAAACAGATCCTTTCCCTGACCTCGTGGAGCTTACATGTTAGTGAAGAAAATAATTATTAAATAACTGTCCAGTTCACTCACCATCTAAAAGATGACCAGACATTAGCTAGGTGAGAATATTCTGGTCACAGAGTGGAGAAAGGAAGTGGTGATGGCCAGAGAACATGCCAGGAGTGGAGTTAGAAGCCTACAGCGGCAGTAGGCACGTGGTGAGGGGGCTTGCGCTGTCGTGGTGGCTGGAAAAATGGAAATATGCTGGTGGCGTTGTGAGGCTGAGAGAGGAGGAGGGTACAAAAACTACTGGGTCTGAGGCTTGTGCCACCACGGCATGTAGGCGCTGTTTGGGAAAGGAAGTAATATCACTGAGGGCATGGGTTTGAGTTCAAAGATCGTAAGTTCAGGTTTAAACAAATTGAATTAGACGGAGGACCCTGGGAGATATCTCCTATGGGATGTATAAAGCAAGCCTGGAACTGAGTGATGAGATCTGGGCTGGAGATCTAAATTTGAGACTCGCAGCCTATAGCTACTATATGACCCCAAGGAAGTACACAGTTTGCTGAAGGAGAGAGGGTACTGGCAATTAAAAATTCCAACAATTTCTGTCATTATTACCACCACACCATTGTCATCATCATCATCATCATTATGCAGTATTTACATTTGTCATCATCATCATCATTATGCAGTATTTACATAACACTCTTAATTATTAAAAGCTTAAAAGTAGTTTTTATTGTTTTATTCCCATTTAATACCATTTTCTCTCATAGTCTATCTGAGGCAATAGATAATTAACTTTTTTTTTAACAATTGAGATGTAATTATTCCTAAAATCTAGCTTCAATGCTTGGATTACACCCGCTTTTTCATTTCTTCACTTCCAGCTCCATGTTGACCGGGCTGTTTGGGACCTCAGCAGGTACCATCTTCGTTTACGGGAAGGATATCAAGAAGGACCTGCACAACGTGCGGAAGAGCATGGGCGTGTGCATGCAGCACGACGTCCTGTTCAGCTACCTCACCACCAAGGAGCACCTCCTCTTGTACGGCTCCATCAAAGTTCCCCACTGGACCAAGAAGCAGCTGCACGAGGAAGTGAAAAGGTCAGTGATGGCAGGAAGGAGAATGTGTGTGGGGAACTCTCTCCAAGAGAAGACACGCTGGGGGGATAATACCAACAGGGAACATTTTCTCACAAACCAGTTGAGTTTTAGGTTTGTTTGTGTGGGTTTTTGTTTGTTTGTTTGTTTGTCTGTCTGTTTGTTTGTTTGTTTTAGTTCTCTGGTCTCAAATACACTTAATGCCATGCAGCTATTGTTTAAATATCTTCAATTCTGGCTCCCAATTTGCCCCAAATCCTCTGCTTCTAATCTATATGACTACTATGCTGATTCAAGTCTCCTAACTCGGCCCCCAGCTTTACCCTCCGTTATATAGTTGATTCTTCAAAGAGCAGCCCAGTGACCTTTGGAAACTGCAAGTCAGAGTATGCCATCTCCGAGGCCCTACTTGACCCATTCCCAGTCTTACTTCTGATTCGTTTCTCTCTGATCTCCCTCTATTTACTCTGTTCTTGGCATGCTAGCCCAGTTGCACACTTGCTGTTCCTCTACTTAAAGCAGCTTTCCCCAAACATCTATTTGACTTACTCCTCCACTCTCCTGGTCTTTGACAGAATGTCACCTTCTGAAGAGACTTTCATATATAATGTGAGTACCTATAACATCATGCCCTGGACACTATTTATACCCTTATGTATTTATTCATTCAGTTATTACTTATTTAGAATAGATTTTTATTGATTTCAGAGAGAAAGCGAGAAGGAGAAAGAGATAGAAACATCAATGATGAGAGAGAATCATTGATTGGCTGCCTTCTGCACCCCCTCTGCTGTGACCTGCTGGTTCATAAGTCAATGCTCAACCACTGAACCACACCAGAGAGGCTATTGTTTGTTGCCCTTATCATCACCTAGCATATTGCATATTTACTTGGAAACATGTTTATCATGAGATACACAGAAATAATAACTTTATGGGTAGGAACATTATCTGTTTACTGTTTTTCCACTTGTACCTAAAACACAGTCTGGCATCAAAAAGTAAGAAACTCTATAAATATTTGTCAAATGAATAAATAAAATAATGAGCCACATATTCCTTTGTGTTATTTGCTGAGCATTCGTTTTATACCTCCAGCTAGATGATAAATAATAGAAAATTATGTCACGAAGTTTCAGTTGTTTCTCATGCCTTGCTGAGCATATAATGGTTGTTTAGTGAATATTTATCATTTAGGATACTTATTAAATTTTTGCAATATTCTAATGCTATGTCCAAAGTGACCACCATACTTTCTTCTTGAAGGACTTTAAAAGATACTGGACTGTATAGCCATCGTCATAAGAGAGTTGGAACACTGTCAGGAGGCATGAAGAGAAAGTTATCCATCTCCATAGCTCTCATTGGTGGATCAAGGGTGGTCATTTTGGATGAACCATCCACTGGAGTTGACCCATGTTCTCGCCGAAGTATATGGGATGTCATATCCAAGAACAAAACTGGTATGACTACCTTCTTTTCACTTCTCTACCCAACAATCATAGGTTCGTCCTCTGGGATACACACAAGCAAACGGAAGCCTTTTCCGTTAATAATAATCTTCACTAAAAGTCCCACATGGGCTTTTCCTCTTTCCAAGTCTTCTCTTTTCCCAGCGAAATTGCTGGGACAGTGAGTTAATATTAATGCGGTGCCCACTGTGAGTTAAGCACTTACCTGGCCTTTTGGAGAGTATAGAAATCCAATAGAAGTTCCAAATTCTGCCCAGAGGAGCTTAGAATTCAATTAGAGAGACCAAACATACACAAATGAAGATAAACTGAAAACAGACTAAATAAGTGCTAACAGGATGTGAAGCAAAGAGCAATCAGAGTGGAGAGGATTAATCAGAGAGGAATATTCAAAACGTCTTTAAAATTACTGCTTCATAGTGATGAAAGGAAGGGGGAGATGGGAGGGTGGGAAGGGAAGCGAGTCTCCTAAATACTTAGGAACACTCCTGAATTTCTCTTTATCCCTTTTGGAAACTACTTCTACTAGTTTTCCTGTTAGCTCATAAAATGTGAGTCTTCTCATAAATCACAGGATGTACTTGTACTAACTCTATATACCTTAGAACTGGATTTTCATTTTTCATTCTTTGTTGTTCTCCTCTGTGTTTTCAAGCCAGAACAATCATCCTGTCGACGCACCACTTGGATGAGGCCGAAGTGCTGAGTGACCGCATTGCCTTCCTGGAGATGGGTGGGCTCCGCTGCTGTGGATCACCCTTCTACCTCAAGGAAGCCTTTGGGGATGGGTACCACCTCACGCTCACCAAGAAAAAGGTTTGTGGGAGAGAAGATACACCTTATTATGGGGTCATGAGTGAATTTGGTGTGAAACGGGCAGGATCTCTTCAACTTGATTCCTTGCTAAAATTCACTCTTCGTATATTAGATTCATGTTTTTCAAACCTGAGCAAGCGTCTGGACACCTGGAGGTCTTGGTAAACCCAGACTTCTAGCCCCACCCCAAGAGTCTTGCATGCCATAGGTCGGGGATGAGGCTCCAGATTTGCTACCTTTCTAACTGGGTCCTGGATGGTGCTGATGCTGCTGGTCTGGGATCACAGTGAGAACCACTGTGCTAGGTGAAGAATGACTTATTTCCTCAGGTTACTGATGAAGGATTAGCCTTTCATTTTCCCCAGCACTTTGTCCTATAAGGCTAACAGCTAGATTTTTCTACCCTATCCAAAGCAAATTATTATATTATGTTAGTACAGTTCTGGTAACATTATTATATTTAAAATCTTTTTTTCTCAGAATATTAATGTTTATTGCATGTAACATTATTATATTTAAAATCATTTCTTAAAATATTAATGTTTATTGCATATAAATGGCTAGTTATTTTGTATCTACAATCTGGTAATAGATTTATTTTGTATATTGTAAAAAAAAACAAAAAAAATTAAAAAACACAAAGCAAATTAAGAGAATATGTCATCATACATTTAATTTCTGGTCAGTACTCCTCAAATGGCATTGTGGAGACCAACTCAGGCAGACCAATGGTGCTTTTCTTGTATATATTTGAAAACTAAAAATGCTGTTTAAGGATCCTTGTTCTGCCTAAAATAGCATAAGATTTATCAAATTGTGCAAGATTTATATGATATCAGTCAGGTTTTGACTGCTGTCATTTATTTACCTAATCATACTGATGTGATTTTCATAATATTAAAAAGTAGTTTACTTTTATATTCATTAATGCATTCACTTTTTTTTTGGTATTATGTGTGTTATGCCTTATGTGCCCATGGCACTATTCTAGGCATTGGGGATCTTGCAGATTAAAATCGCTGCCCTCATTGAGTTTATATTCTAATGAAGTGTGGGGAATTTAGATGATACAATTAATAAATATATTTAATTTATTAGCAGGTGATAAATGCTATAGGTAGAAATAAAACAGAGAAGGAAATAAGGAATGCTTGAATGATGCCATTTTAAGTAGGGTAGTAAGAGAAGGAGTCTCTGAGAAAGTGACATTTGAGCCAAGAGTGGGAGCTGGGAAGAGAATGAGCCATGTCACGCAGTCTGGGGGCAAAGAAGCAATTGTAAAGGCTCAGAGAAAGGGCTGCACCTGAGCCTGAAGAACTCTCACACAAAGAGAGACTGTGGGTTCGGGTAATGCAGAGGCTGGAGAAGAGGTTGGAGAAGAGACAGAGTAAAGTGGGAGAATGGAGCCAGAATAGTTATTTGCATACATTACTGTAGGGACCCCTAATGGGACAGGGACCTCTAAGGGTGGGCCAAAAGAATGCACTACCCTCTGATTAATTCCCTTGGACATTACATGTAAAGACAAGGGATAATTAACTGCTGTTTTTGTCTCTAGAGTCCAAATCTAAATGCCAGTGCAATATGTGATACGATGGCTGTGACAGCAATGATCCGGTCACACCTCCCTGAAGCCTACCTGAAGGAGGACATCGGGGGAGAGCTTGTTTACGTCCTTCCTCCATTTAGCACCAAAGTCTCAGGGGCCTACCTGTCACTCCTAAGAGCGCTGGACAACGGCATGGGTGACCTCAACATCGGGTGCTATGGCATTTCAGATACCACTGTAGAGGAGGTACCTCTGGACATTTCTTAAAGCTGATATAACTTGCTGTGCTCTTAAAATAATATGTATGTGGGTGTTTTTTTAAGGAAAAATATTTTTAAATTAATATGTCATAAAATCTTAAAATTATCTCAATATAATTCTTATGTAAGACTGACTTCTAAAAATACACATGTTGCTTTAATTAGAGAATACCTATCTTTTACATACAAATATGTTCAACTAAAGTCACACTTATTTGTCCCAATTAACATGATAAAAATTCAAAATCAAAATGGAGCCTAGAAACTAGACAAAATATGCATATTTTATGCATAAAATATGTCCTGTCTTTTCTTTCCAGGTCTTTCTGAACTTGACTAAAGAGTCGCACAAAACCAGTAATATGACTCTTGAGCACTTAACACAAAAGAAGATTGGAAATTCTAGTATCAATGGCATCTCAACTCCTGATGATTTATCTGTGAGCAGCAGCAACTTCACAGACAGAGATGGTATAAATCTAATCACATATTTTGCTTATTGTCAATAAATAACATAAATGAGAAAATCACATGCCAGATTTTAAATTTTAAAAAGTCAACTTTAAATTTTCTTTCTAGATTAAAAAAAATGAAAGAAATATTAGCTTTATCTTTTTAACATAAAAGCATGTTTATTTAACTTAATCAAGCTCTCTAAAAATGTTTTGAAGCATATGAAAGAATTTCCTTCTTAGGGCAGGGATGAGTATTCCCCCAACCACCAGTACATAGTCATTTTCAAGATGTAACTTACTACAATCTCAGGTTTGTGTTCAACAAGTTAAAATCCTTCTTGTAACTGGTGCTATTCCACAATGAACAAAGTTACATTCAGTGACTATTATTAGACACTAGAGGCACGGTGCACAAATTCGAGCATGGTTGGGGGTCCCTCTGCCTGGCCATCAATCAGGGCTGATAGGGGCTGTATTGCCCAGTCCTGATGGGGTCCAATTGGGGCCAGCCAGATGGGGGGAGGGACCATAGGAAGCTGGCTGGCCATGGGAGGTTGGCTGTGGGAGTGCACTGACCACCAGGAGGCAGTTCCTGCATTGAGTGTCTTCCCCCATGGTCAGTGCATGATGTAATGACAGGCCAACCAGTCGTTCGATCAATAGGTCATAATGGTCGCTTAGGCTTTTATATGTAAGTGAAGATAATAGACATTTTAAAAAGTTAAAAATATAGTCATCACTCCTAGCAGAACTCATTGGAAAACATGTCTAAACTTCCCACCTCTCTGAACAATTCAGGTGCTGAGAAAACTCATGTTCTCAGAAATGCTTCTGGAGGAGGGTCTCTGAATTGATGAGGTTGGACTTACTGGCTCTGACTTTAAAATAAGAAGTCCCTCCCCTCATGTTTTTCACACAATATCCATTTGAAATACAAAGTCCTGACATGACTTTGAAGAATTAAGCTCTTTTGAAAATAACTTTTATTCTGTTATTCTCTTTCTGACAGTTAATTTATTCCTTTGGAAACACTATTTTTTTAAGGAAGCATATAGTAAAATGATGTATAAATTATGGAGTAGTTATTTCAATAGTTTGCTGAAATTTATAAAAGTCTCTGGGAACAGAACTTTTTATCAAACATTTGCCTAGCACCAAGACTCAGAAAAAGCAATCTATAATATTTGAATAATTCTGGAACTTGGGAGTCTCATTTGTCCTCTGCCATCTTCCCCATTTATCATCTTTTGGGGAACAGAGCTGTCAAGTCCCTGGAACTGAGGACTTTAAAGGTGTTCATCTGCTTCAGGAAGTACATGTTCTGTATTTGTTTCATAATTTGAAACTCTTCTTTAGTCAAAAATGTACCCATCATTGACATTATCTTTTAGAAAGTTCTGTTTGATCCACCTGTAAGCCATTCTTAAGAAATAGAAGTTTCTTAAGAAACAGAAAAGCATACTAATTAACTTAATATATTCAGCTCCTTCTGCAATTTCCCTTTGCAGAGATACGACTTTTCATTTAAACTTGTTCACTCTGTTTAATTGGAGTTCATTTTAAATTAAGCAGCTTTGTATTTGTCCTTATCTGCTAAATGAAGATCATGATTTTTTTTTTGTGCTGCATAATTTGTGATGAAGAATTTAAAATATCCACAGAGTGGATACTGTCAACTTATCACATGCTTGCTTGGCAGCAGGCCCTAGGAGAAAATGTTGTATTTGAATCTAATTTTAGGGGGTGCTGCTCAGATTATCAGTTGTAAGAGCACTAAGGAGGAAACAGTTTATGGCTTCCACAGTTGCTCTGACTCTTAGAAGCCATGGAATTTTCCTCAGCACCTGAAGAGCATTTTGGAGGGGAAGAAGGTAGACATTTTGTCTAGTAAGTTCTTCTTTGTGACTCTAGTGGTAAAAATAGAGTTTTGTTTTGTTTTTTTTTACCATAAAAGTACACCAAATTTCTAAAGAGAATGAAATGAATAAATGTTTGAACTAGAATTGTACTTTGAAGGTGGCATTTTCCTTTCTCCATGTTTAAGGTGAATTCATTGGACTTCACATTAAGAATGAGAGACAATAAAATAAAATATACTGTAACTCTAGCTGGTTTGGCTCAGTGGATAGAATGTCAGCCAGTGGATTGAACGGTCCCAGGTTCATTTCCCATCAAGGTCATATGCCTGGGTTTTGGGCTTGATCCTCAGTAGGGGGTATGCAGGAGACAGCTGATCAATGATTTTCTCTCATCATTGATGTTTCTCTCTCTCCCTCTTCTATTATCTCTGAAGTCAATAAAATATATTTTAAAATATATACTATACGTATAAGCCATGCAAAAAATAAATCAGTAAATAATAAATATTCTTATTTTTTTAAAAAGAAAAGAATGAGAGACAGTGAGACAACGACTAAGTTTTCCACAGTAGGAATGAGTTCTTAACTAGGTTGATATTCTGGTTTCCATTTATCTTATTTGAATTCAATGTCTTATTAGAAACTATCTATTCAATATTAATAATTAGTCATACATACTGAACCTTCACTGAAACTGGAGTTTGGGGACAATGTTCATTTATAAACTTCTAGATGTCTCTTTGTCGTACAAAACTACGATGTACATGACTAATAATATTTTGTATATAGTGATTTATAATTTTCAAAACACTTTTACATGAAGATGGAAGGGTTCAGCCCAAAGGTAATAAATAGAGAGCTGAATCTAAAACCCAAACCTTTAAAATATAAGGTTTTCCCACCACAAATAATGAAGTTTTGGGAGTAACTTTATTATATCATGTGTCAGGATTTCCCAGAACCATCTGAAATCTCTTTTTCTTAATCAGACAAAATCCTGACCACAGGAGAGAGACTGGATGGTTTTGGACTGTTACTGAAGAAGATAATGGCTATCCTCATTAAGAGGTTCCACCACACCCGCAGGAACTGGAAAGGTTTCATCGCTCAGGTCATCCTCCCCATCGTCTTTGTAACCACTGCCATGGGCCTTGGCACACTGAAAAATTCCAGCAACAGTTATCCTGAGATCCAGATCTCCCCATCTCTTTATGGTACCTCTGAACAGACAGCCTTCTATGCGTAAGTTTCCTTTCTTTACCTAAAAAGGCACTTCCACCTTGCTTCTAGAAATACAGTTGTGCCTGAATAAATGGGATGAACTGCTGAAGAATAAGAACTTAGGAACTACCATAACTAATTCTGTCAAAGGATGGAACAGTTTGATTTATTGTGACATGACACTTCTGTTGCCAACAAATAACTTGGAAGGGTTTTTGCGTTTGCCTAAAAATAAAGTTTTAATAGATCTTTATTTTTAAAGACTAGACTTTAATCAAGGGAGTCAGGTTAGGTATGGCTTCCCAATCTATTGTAATATGTACCAAATAACTCTTTATTGGTTTCACAAATTGAATAATAATGTTAGAACTCTGTATAATATAGTGTTGTAGATACAAAATGTGATCAGTAAACATATATGACAATCAGGAGAATAACAAGGCAGCCAAATAGAGACGTGATACTTTTCCCCCTGTGATTAAGTCTCTCTTAGAAATTTATGACAGCAGTCCCATAGAGAGGCTATTTCATTTCATCAAATTATTCAGGAGCATGAGGTTAACATGGGAGACAAGTGAAGGAGTCATGAATCTGTTCCTATCTTTTTATGTTTCAGGAATTCTAACCCAAGCACAGCAGCACTAGTCTCAGCAATGTGGACCTTCCCTGGCATAGACAACACGTGTTTGAACACCAGTGATATGTGAGTGCTTCTTGTTCTTTTTTTCAACGTTCTACTTGGTCTGTGTGCATGTGTGTAAGGGTGTGTGAACAAGTGGGTGTGTAGTATTTGGATGAAGGAGGGCAGTACACTGATAGAAATGTGGTTAGTGGATATTATCTATCTCTTTTAGTTCATTCCTTGGCCATGCTGTAATAATAAATAGTAGATGCTTTATGACATGTAAAGATCTTTTGTGTACATGTTTTCACTTAACAATCAATACAATTCTATGCAGTATTAATCCCATTTTTAAGATGAAGAAACTGAGGCTCCTAGGGATTAAGATTTTTTTTATAAAGAAATTTAGGTAGGAAGTTGTATAGCTAAAGCTGAGACCCAGATCTTGACTCCGATTCCCATGCTTTTGCAATATGTAGTGTTGCTTATTCAAACTTCCAAGTTAGTATGCAACACATGTAAGCCTGACATTAACGCAGCATTTTGCTAAAGTATCCCCTTCCGGCCAGAGGAGAGACTGGAAAGAACCAAGACAAGAAAGGGATCGGAAAACCACTTCCTGCCATATTAAGACAATTCCGTGAGCTTTGGTGTTAATGCTGTTTAATCACTAAGTGCTCTCCATCAACTCCCCAAAAATGTCAGATTACTAGAAAACAGTAGTGCAATGTACATTCTAGTAATAAAAAATCAGTAAACTGTACAGCAGCTGGATTCAATAACTACCACTCTCTCCTACGCTCTTGCATAAATATGAGAACACACACATACCTCATTTCAATATCAATTTTACTTGCAGGAGCTGTTTAGAAAAAGACAGTCTAGGAAAATGGAACAGCAGTGGAGAACGGATCAGCAACTTTGGAGTTTGCTCTTGCTTGGAAAATGTCCAGGTAAGATGAAATTCTTAGTGAAGCAGGAAAAAGAAAAGAATAAATATCAAAACTTGAAAGATATATCTGAGTTACCAAAGAGTCAGTATAATTTCATTTTATGGAAGCTAGTAGCTTAGAGATGTGGACCTGGGCAGCTCAAAAATATTGGCTTTGAACTTCAGGTCACTGTTGTACATCCATCTCAGGACAAATTTCCAAGGGTAGGTAATTCTATGATGGTCTTCATGGAAACTAACTAAAGATGAATTTTTGGTTTCAGTTCAGTTCTAACCAGAAAGCTCTATATTTCATACAACATAATGGCACCATAACTGTCATATTTGAAAACACAGTAAGACTGCCACTGTAGTGGTCAGCTGAGAAGTCAGTCATGTGGAAGTTCAAAACAGAGTTCCTTTGCCTCTAAACAACACCTCCAGAATGCAAGAAAAATCCCTGCCCTGAAAGAAACAGGAAAGATTGTCCAATTATCACTTAGCCTATCTCTATGCTGTGGATACATATCTTAGGCCTATCAATTCAATAAGCTTTTAAGAAAACCAAATTCACTGGGGAAATTAAATGTAGCTGAAGAAGAGAGATCACTATTAGTCTCTGAGAGTCACTATGTTATCAGCTTACTTCCCCATGGGGAAGAATCTAGCAATATTCTCTACAAAGTGTCATAGGATTGTATCCTGAACATCTTTATAAAAGAAGTTAGAATGAAAATGTTTCCTGAAAATGCAACCTGTTTTTGTGTTTTCATGCAAGACAATTACTAACAATAAGAGCTGGAGTTCAATGGGCATCTTTTAGGATTTTGCATATTTAAATATTAGCCTTACCCAGAACTGAAAGAATTTTCTAATCTCCCCTCTGATCTATCTAATGTGGAAGTCCATGTGTGGTACTAGCCTCAAGGGGTGGGACATTGTATGAAGGAACAAAAGGAAAAACTGAAAAAGTTCTAGGCTTTTCCAAACTACAGTTCAAGGCAGTGAAACATGGGAAGCTACAATGAAAAGTAAATAAAAAGTGCAGAAAGTTACATGCATAAAAATAAGTGATTAAAACTAAGCTCTGAGATTGGTTAATAGTCATATACAAATGCACTTAAACAAATGTATGATTATAATGTAAGATGTTAACAATGGGCAGACTGGGTGAAGAGCCTGCAGAGACACTGTACTTTTCATTTTAGAATAATTTTATATTTATACTAGAGGCCTTGTGCACAAATTTGTGCACCAGTGGGGTCCCTCAGCCTGGCCTCTGGTATAGGGCCAAAACTGGCTCTCTGACATACCTTGAGGGGTCCTGGATTGTGAGAGGGTGCAGGCCAGGCTAAGGGACCCACCAATGCACTATTGGGGGAGGGATGCAGGAGGTTGGCCAGCTGGAGAGGAACCACAAGAGGGCTCCAGGGCATGTCCTGATCAGCTGGACCCCAGCAGCAAGCTAACCTACCAGTTGGAGCATCTGCCCCCTGGTGGTCAGTGCATATCATAGCAAGCAATTGAGTGGCCTTAGCATATCATTAGCATATTATGCTTTGGTTGAACAGCTGACTGGATGGCAGGATACTTAGCATATTAGGCTTTTATTATATAGGATGTGTAAATATTAGATTTATACTTATAGGAAATTACAGTGGTACCTCGAGATACGAGTGCCCTGACATACGAGATTTTTGAGATATGAGCCGTAAAGCGAGCAATTTTTGCTTTGAAATAGGAGCAACATTTGAGATGGGAGTAATAGCATGGATCGGCCGGCTGCACACAACCCACCAGTTTACCGCGACTCGAGCGTCTCATAGTTTCCCATGCCTCAAGGTTACAGAACAAATTAAACTCGTATCTCCAGGCACCACTGTATTTTAGATTTTGCTTTAGATATATGTAAAATTGAGCTCTGACACCTAAGTTTGGTACTTTAAAACTAATATAACTCAAACTTTTGTTTTTTAATCCTCACCCAAGGAAATGCTTTTTATTGATTTTAGAGAGAGAAAGGGTATGAGAGAGAGGTGAGAGAGAAACATTGATTGGTTGCTTCCTGACTAGGGATTGAACCCTCAGCCTAGATATGTGCCCTGAATGGGAATTGAACCCACAACCTTTTGGTCTTTGAGATGATGCTCCTACCCAACTGAGCAACCTGGCCAGGGCAATAACTCAAACTTTTCATCCGCTTCTATTAGACCCTGAGAACATAAGTCTGCTAATGTTATATTTTCAATTTGGGGCAGATTTTTTTTCCCCTGTGAGTTGAATTTAGAGTCATCTTAGTGGTCAGTGTTGTTCTCCAAATATATCAAGCTTGTCAGTACAGTAAAAGAAAAATCACACATCAGTTTTGATGGTTTTTTTTTTTTTTACTTCAAGTGAACCCTAAACTCAAGTATAAGCTCTCTCCATGTGATAACTTATTTGTTCTAATTTCTTTGCCTAGACAAGATGCCTTCCTTTTCAAAGCTCTTTAAAGTCAGGGAGCAGTCAATTAATATTTGACAAAGGAAGCAAGAGCATACAGTGGAGTCAAGACATTCAATAAATGGTGTTGGGAAATTTGGTCAGATACATGCAAAAAATGAAACTAAAATATCAACTTACACCATACACAAAAATAAACTCAAAATTGCTAAAATACTTAAATGTCAGAAGACTTCATAGGTAGCAAAATATCAGACATATGTCTTAGCAATATCTTTACCAATATAGCTCCCAGGGCAATAGAGACTAAAGAGAAAATAAACAAAAGGGACTACATCAAAATAAAAAGCTTCTGCACAGCAAAATAAACCATCAACAAAATAACAAGAAAGCCACTGCATGGGAGATAATATTTGCCAATGCTATTTCTGATAAGGGTTTAATCTCCAAAATTTACAAAGAGCTCATACAACTTAACAAAAGGAAGATAAACAATCCAACAAAAAAAATGGACAAAAAACCTGTATAGACACTTTTCGAAAGAGGACATATAAAAGGCTCAGAGACATATGCAAACATGCTCAAAGTCACTAATCATCAAGAGGTGCAAATCAAACAACAATGAGATACTATCTCACACCTGTCAAAATGGCTATCATCAACAAAAGACAAGTGCTGGAGAGGATTGGGAAAAAAAAGAACCCTCTTGCACTGCTGATAGGAATGCAGACTGGTACAGCCACTATGGAAAACAGTATGGAGTTCCTCAAAAAATTAAAAATGGAACTCACCTTTGACCCACTTCTAGGAATATATCCCAAGAAACTAGGAACACCAATGAGAAAGGATATATGCACCCCCATGTTCATAGCAGCACAATTTACCATAGCTAAGATTTGGAAACAGCCTAAGTACACATCAGCAGATGAGTGAATTAAAAAACTGTGGTACATCTACACAATGGAATACTACGCTGCTGTAGAAAAGAAGGAACTTTTACCATTTGCAACAACATGGATGGAACTGGAGAACATTATGCTAAGAGAAATAAGCCAGTCAAAGATCAATATCATATGATCTAACTCATATGTGGGATATAATAATCAACATAAACTGATGAACAAAAATAGATCCAGAGACAAATGGAGGGGGTGGGGAAGATTAGAGATCAACCAAAGAACTTGTATTGCATGCATATTAGCATGACTAAGTGGACACAGACACTGGGTTGGTGGGGGATTGCCCTAAGGAGTGGGAGTGACTGAGGGGTTTCAATTGAGGAAAAAAGGGGGCATATGCAATACTTTAAACAATTTAAAAAAAGGAAACAAGTGAAATTACATGCAGCAGAGGTCACACTCCATCAGCTGCAATAATAGACAGGTAATGAGACTGAAGGTCCTTGACATTGTGTATTTGATTTGCACTGCACTGGCCAGAAAAGAACTTAACTTTTAACTTTATTTTTCAGGAATGTCCTAAGTTTAATTACTCTCCACCTCACAGAAGAACTTATTCTTCCCAAGTAATTTATGACCTCACTGGGCACCGCTTGGAAAATTATCTTATATCAACTGCTAATGAGTTTATGCAAAAAAGGTAAAAATACTCTGTTTATAACATTTAATTGAGCATATCTTGCTTTTTAATTTTGATGGTAATTGCCTTCTGAACTTGAGGCAATAGATGCACATGTCTATTGATTATTTACGTAGTTAAATTATCTTCTTTATCTAAACAGCTTTATGTATTAATATTTAAGTATGTACTCTAAATTAGGGTTCAACAAAAGACAAGCATTGGGTTGTTGTTTTTTCAGTTTCGAAAATGTATTGTAAAATTTATATATTTTTTTTTTCCTGAAGCAAAAGAGAAGTTACTGACTAGATTCTGCCAACTTGGAGAATTTTAAAGTATTGCTTCCCAGGACACATGACCTTAGTTTCAACATGAATATCTCTGCATGTGGATAAAATGTACACCTCCAGGTCCCTGGATAAATACCTAAGTCACTTAAACATTTTCTATAAATATAAGATTGCTAGACTTGCATTTGCAAAAATATGCCAGGAGCTGGAAGACACTAAATTAAGTGAAATGAGCCAAACACAGAAAGACAAATACTGCGTGATTTCACTTACATGTGAAATCTGAAATAGTTAGACTCATAGAGGAAGAGAGTAGAATGGTGGTTGCCAGAGTTTGAGAAGAGGGGGAAATGGAGAGATACTGCTCAAGGATATAACAGTGTCAAGATGAATAGATTCTGGAGATCTATGGACAGCACTGGGACAAGGTTAACAATACTGTACTGTATACTTGAAATTTGCTAAGAGAATAGACCGTAAGATTTCTCAGTATATATTCATATGACACACACAAAGGACATGGTAACCATGTAAAGTGATGGATATATTAATTAGCTTCATTGTGGTGATTATACACATATCAAAACCTCAAGTTATATACCTTAAATACATATAATTTTTATTTGTTACTATGCCTCAATAAAGCTAGGGATGTGGGAGTTGGTGGGCTTGCAATAGCTACTATGTTCTCCTCTTTTCCATTTTCTCACACTTTTACTTCTCAACTAGAGGCCCAGTACATGAAATTTGTGTGGGGGGGGGAGGGGCAGGGGGAGGTTGTCCTTCAGCCTGCTCCCTCTCCAATCTGGGACCTCTTGAGGGATGTCCGCCTGCCTGTTTAGGCCCAATCCAATACTGCTGGCTTCCAACTGCTCATTTGCCTGCCTTCCTGATTGGCCCTAACCGCTTCTGCCTTCCAGCCTGATCACCCCTAACCACTCCCCTGCCAACCTGTTTGCCCTAACTGCCCTCCACTGTGGGCCTGGTCATCTAACTGCCCTCCTCTGCAGGCCTGGTCACCTCTAACTTTCCTTCAGGCCTGGGTCCCCTCTAACTGCCCTTCCCTGCAGGCTTGATCACCCCAATTGCCCTCCCTTTCAGGTTTGGTCTCTCCCTTCTACCCTCTTCTGCTGCCCTGATTGCCCACAACTATCCTCCCTTGCAGGCCTAGTCCCTGCCAACTGCCCTCCCCTGCTGGCTATCTTGTGGTGGCCCTCTTGTGTCCACATGGAGGTAGGATCTTGTGTCCACATGGGGGAAGTCATTTTGTGTGTTGGAGTGATGGTCAATCTGCATATTACTCATTTATTAGAGAGGATAGAGGCCTGGTGCAGAGCCAGCTGGTTTGCCCTGAAGGGTGTCCTGGATCAAGGTGGGGGTTTCCTTGGGGCATGGGGTGGCCTGGGCGAGGGGCCCATGGTGGTTTGCAGGCCAGCCACGTCCCTGGCAACCAAGCAGAGGCCCTGGTATCTGGGATTTACTTATCTTCTACAATTGAAACTTTGTAGCCTGGAGCAGAGCCAAGCCTTCTGCTGGCACAGCCATTGAAACTTTGTTGCCTTAAGCGAAGGTCTGGGCTGGCCAAGGTGAGTGGAAAGCTTGGCTTTCTCCATCACTAGGGACAACCCAAGCCTCCCTCCTGTTCTCTCTGTGGCTGTAGCCATCTTGGTTGGGTTAATTTGCATACACACTCTGATTGGCTGGTAGGTGTGGCTGGTGGGTACAGTGGGAGTGTGGTCAATTTTCATATTACTCTTTTATTAGATAGGTTGTACATAAAAGACTAATATTAGCTCAAAAATAATCCTTCCAAAAATTTTCTGGTCAGAGATACATGTAAATATCATCAACAAAATTGAGTTGATTATTTTAAACCTATTTTTTTTAAAAGTGGACAAAATTCTATAGTGTTCTTTACATTCCAAAACTATAGTGCTATGACCACATTTAAGATGACAGCCACAAGATTATACCAGCATGACTGCATTATTATTTATTTAACTTAACCCCTATTGGGACATTTAAACTATTCTATTATTTAAATTGCTACTTGGATTTGTTAAATCCACTTTTTATTATTAAGAGATCATGAACTGATGGGGAGTAACATAATCATAACTCACCTTCAAATATCCAGGAAGAAAAAGCATACAGCAGCAGGGGACAATCTAAGGGGAAAAGTTGAGAGAATAGAAGAAATGGAGTCTCAGAAAAAGTTAAAAACTGATGCTATATCACTATAATGCTTGTTTTATAATAAAACTTATTTTAAAAAGGATTTAAGCTCTAAAGTCTCATGATTTCTGTGATGGTGCAAATCTGGTTATGTTGGAGGAATTGGTTCAATCTAATTTGGTTAAATTGTCATTGGTTTTAAGAATGATTACTCCACATTTGTTATTGTTCAGGACTTTTTATTTCTAGCTATATGTACATTTTAGACTAAAATATGATAAACACAAATCATTGAAAATGTAAAATATTTATCAGGCAGTATTTATTTTATACCATAAATGAGTTCCTAAGGAAAGAAAAGATTGAGCTTTTAAACATTTTAGATCTTTTTATGACTTTTTGCTCCATTAAATAAATATAAATTTTATTATTTTACACAGATATGGAGGTTGGAGTTTTGGGCTGCCTTTGACTAACGACCTTCGTTTCGATGTAACAACAGTTCCTGCCAATAGAACGCTGGCCAAGGTAAATTATAAAGTTTCTTCTGGGGTGTCATAGAAATGAGAATGTGAACTTGAAATATTCAAGCGTTTGTTTTTCCATGAGGTAAAAACAAACCATGGGTATAATCCATTTGAAAAGCAGTTTGGGGTAATACATACCCCATAGCACAATGATTTCAGTCCTGTGTATTTACCCCAGGGAAACACCTACACATAAGTACTAGGATATACAACTCCAAGTGTCCATATACAGTAGAATACACAAATAAATTACTGTGTGCTTATTCAATAGAACTTTTAGCAATGGGAATGAAAAAACTCCAACATGTTATATAATACACAAGCTAAATCTCCCAAACATTATTAATAAGCAAAAGAAAAGACAAAAAAGAAATACATAAGTATAATTGCATTCACTGTAGACATTGAGAATTGGCAACCCTCCATCCTATTGTTTAGGTGTGAGAGAATTATGATTTGGAAGGACTAAGAGTTATGGATGCTGGCGAGTTTTGTTTCTCAGCCTGAGTGATGGGTCAATCGTGTGTTCCCTTTATAATTTTTTGTTGAACTGTACATTCATATTTTACTTATATTTTATTGTATTGGGTCATATATATTTAGCCTTGTTTCTTAGAGAACATGGACTGTGGAACCTCTTTCCACGTCCCGCGTGGTTCAGGGTTCCCGGGTCAGGGTTCGGGTTCTGAAGGAGGCCGCACGCAAACGAAATCAGAGACTAGAAAACATTAATTTGGCGATATTGGGGGGCCAGGCGGGAGCCTTCCTCTAGTGGAAAGGACTGCCATTTGCTCTGGTATTTTTCTCCCTTTTATTAAGACTTTGGGACACACCCCTAGCTTTTAGGCAGGAAATAACAGAAATTAACATGATACAAACAGATAGTTTCAACTAAACAATGAGTAATCAGCTCTGACCTTTCAGAGCAATTAAGGTTTGCCAGCCTTCTGGCCTTCCGTTTACATCCACCTAGTGAGAACAAAATTTGGTCTCCGACAATGGACAGTTAACAGAATTTGATGAAAATTTAAAAAATTCTATGGCTATTTTTTTCTTCTAGATCATACCTATGTTTTGAAATAAGCACAAATCACAGGATCACACTCGTATGATCAGACTTACAATCAATGGTAGTCTTAGAGAGTTTCAGTTGCCCTTCACGTATTTCTCTTCAGGTTGTAAGAGACATATACAAACTTGGGGAAGTGGAGATCTAATATTCATTTAGTTATTGTTATAAACCAAACACTAGCATCACCTGTTACACAAGTATCTAATTCCATTCTCACAACATCCTTAAAAGATAGGTATTGAGTCTATTTTAGCTGGTTTCAAAAGGTTATAGTGAACGTTAAAGTAAATAATAATACTGAATATTTGAGTGCCATCCCCTTTTGTTCCTTTCATCCCTCTCTCAACGTCATAAATATTCTTGCATAAACAAAGGAGTTGTAATATTAAATAATTTCTCTATAAATCAGATTTTTAATTTTTAATTATTGACTGAGTTTCTTGAATAGAGGTCCACCAGTATTTTAAGTCCCTCTGTATTGGACATAGAAAGCAAAGGAACTCACTTCTTTGTGGGTTATAACTAGGGATAGAGAGTTAATGGGAGGAATTTCAAGATTATCAGTCTTGTTGTTAAGACTGATGCTTGCATATGTGTTTAATTTTTTCCTACAGCCTAACATATATGCCATGTGTTTTTATTATATTTTGAGAGCCAGCATACCTCAGTTTTAGTCTGAGACTCACTATAAATCAGCTTCAGAGATTGAGATAATAACACTCTCGCAGGTTTATTTAAAGTTGGAGCTACAGAGATCAAGATAACTAATAACTTACCATACAGAAAAATAGTACTTTCCCAATCGCTGTCTATCACTGAATTGGAAGCTTAGAGGTCTGTGATCCACACTCTGGGGGATGGTTCATAGTCTCCCAAGATAAAATAAGCTCTTAGGAATTGGTACTCTTATTTTAAATACAAATTCTGTAGGTTGTCAGGTGTCAAGACAGCCGAATTTATTGAAACACAATTCTGATCTTGCCTTCTTTTGGAATTGAACAGGTGTGGTATGATCCAGAAGGCTATCACTCCCTTCCAGCTTACCTCAACAGCCTGAATAATTTCCTCCTGCGACTTAACATGTCAAAGTATGATGCCGCCAGACACGGTAAAATTACTTACACAGAGCTTCTTGTATTGCACCTTTTGCCACTCTCCATATAAAAATTCATGTTAGATCTCATTTCCTCCTACTGGCAGGTATTTTATGGGACCTAAATCACAGATCTTTAAAAGGAGTTTAAAGTTACTACTTCCCAACTACCACCAGATGGAAAGTTTGGGATAATACCCTTAACTTCAATTTAGTTTCTCACTTATCAATTCAGGGTAGTCATACTTCACTCTTATTTTCTGCTTTCACACCTACTAGTCATATCTCAGAGGAAAATGTTTTATAACTAGTTACTTGTATATAGGCTAAAAAATAATGTCAATAAATTCTGAGCACAAATCTAAACATGAGTACAACCCATTTAAACTGAAAGTTCTACGCTTGACCAAAGTGTTACCATTAATTGAGACTTACATATGACATAACGCTTTCTAGGGACTGTGGCTCATCTTTTCAAGCACCCTTTCAGGCTGAGTGTCCTGGTTCCCTACATTTATCGGGGGCTCCGAAGTGGGATTTGAACTTATGCCTGTCTGACTCTTGCCTCTTTGCTTTTTAAATACTTTTCTATTTTCAGCCAGCTTTACTTCAGTTGGATTTCCCAAGAGGCTTCCATATAGTTTTAAAAATAGAGTCTATAATTTGAAAGAGACGGATTTATTTATTTTTTTCTAATTCAATTACTGTCCATCAGACTATTTTATTGTCTTACGATTTGCTCAAATAGTTTTTGCCATATCGATCCTAAAAAATAATAATGATAAAGATAAAGATAAAAGAATAAGTCTCATATTTGCTGGCTAAGCCTGAGGGCTAGCCCAATAAATGAGCTAACAAATAACCTATTACGTGGAGAGAAAAGATACAGCATGTCTCTGAGAAATGCTGAGGCCTCCTTTTCTTTCATCTGCTTAAACCTGCTGTTGGGCATACTAGTGTATGCTGTATGTTCTGTGATTGTACCAGTCAGCTGTGGATCAAATACTCATTCTAGAAACAGAATCTTTTACAATCTTCATTTCAGAGAAAAACACCATTTTCCCCAACTGCTTTGGCATTTTCTTAGCAGGAGGAACCATAATGAAACAGCAAGAGATAGATAGTCCTGAGATGTGAAGTGTCAGAGAAGGGTATAGTCAAAGTGGTAAATTAAGTGAGATTGGTAACTAAAGCCAGCTGAGTATAACCTGGTTTGAAATACTAGTGAACACTTGATTTTCAGTAGGATGTATTATTCTGAGCAAAAGACATTTGTTGCTGTGACAGGTGATGAAAATGTAAAAACTTTAGAAATGACTAAGGGAAATGTAGCAAAGGTGTATAGGTGAGAACACTTTTGGAGGGTCAGCTATTGAAATCTGTATTCAGTTTTCATTTATTCCTAGTGTTCTTTACCAAAAACAAAGCGATCTGAATCATCCTAGACTCCAGCAGGCTATATTTTTAATAGTTTTTGTTGTTGAAAATATTACAGATGTCTCCCTGTTTCCCCCCATTAACCCCACACCCAGTTCTGGCCCCCTCCCCGTCTACCACTGTATTTTTAAGTTACAGAATATAAAGAATTAAGAATTCTGAAACAGCCGAGACCAGTTTGGCTCAGTGGATAGAGCTTTGGCCTGTGGACTGAAAGGTCCCAGGTTTGATTACCTTACCGTCAGGGGCATGTACCTTGCTTGCGGGCACATCTCCAGTAGGGGGTATGCAGGAGGTGGCTGATCAATATCTCTCTCTCATCAATGTTTCTGACTTTCTATTCCTCTCCCGTCCTCTCTGTAAAAAAAAAATCAATAAAAATATATTAAAATTTTTTAAAAAAGAATTCTGGAAAATACATTTTACATTAACCCTAAAAATGAATTTATTTTAATTTAAAAATAAGGCTTAGTGTGAATTATATTTTGTAGTTAACTTTTTCTTACACAGACTTATGTAAGGGGAGAGTAGCCTCCCTCCCTCTCTGGAAAAAGTTTGATTTTTTTTTTTTAAAGAAAAAAACAAACAAAACATGTCATCCCAAAATACCTTTGTTAATTTATAATGCATGTGTAGGGTCTGGCATGGCAATACTGTCCATAAAAATCAATTCAACCATTCTCCTGCTTCCCCCCACCCGCACAATTCTAGTTATTTTAAAGCATTTTTGTTGAAGTCCACATGAACTGGGATTTTGCTTGAGCTGTAAAATTGATTTTCTTTGAATTCTCACATTCTATTTAAAATATTTTAATTAACTTTCCTTTATAATGTCAATATCTATTATATTCATATGGTTTCCTCTCATGGTTAATTACACATGAAAATTCTGTTCTTGCTTCCCAAGGAATATTGTTTTTACTAACAAATATTATACATCAAGGCTCTTTTTTCATAATAATTGACACATTATTCTCAACCCCTGGTGTTTATTCCTTCTTTTTATTGGGTTAGTAACAATGGTCAAAAGGAGATATTTTATTTTAAGTTTACAACTAGAGAAACAACATAAAATATGTTACTTTGAAAGATGTTTTTAATAGATTTTTAGAAGAGGAATGGAGAGGAAAAGAAAGAGAGAGAAATATCTATGTGAAAGTAAAACATCTCTCCTGCCTCCTGCATGACTTGACCAGGAATCAAACTGGCAACCTTTTGGTATCCAGGACAACACCCAACCAAGTTAGCCACACCAGCCAGAGTTAAAATGTGTTACTTTTAATGTGTATTGGATGTGGAAGAAATAGTTGAAATTTTAAGCTTGACTAGATTTAATAAGCATTTATTGACTAATCACTGTGCTCAAAACATTGTGCTAGATGCTGTAGAACCCCAGAGAAGATTTTGGTATAGATCCCTAACCCTGACACATTTACTTGACCTTTCAGCTAAAGATATGTATGAAAACAATTGGTTCAGCACCATATTTTATAGTGGCCTAAATGTATTTACAAAGATTCCTCTAGAGTACTTTTTGATTCTGAAGCACAAAGCAGAACTTTTTTTAAAAGATTTTCCCCTGCCTATATTTCAATTTAACAATTAGGTTTATGTAGGGTCTCAAGGAAAACTGAATCTCAGTACAAAGAAAGCCCATTAATTTACACACACACAAAATAAATAAGAAATTTTATTGCCCCAGTGATGTGATTAAAGTTTTAGGAAAAACTGGTTATTGTTGTTTTACTTCAACTATATACTTTTTTCCTTACTATATAACAATTTCAGAATTCAATTTCAAAGCATGTCACATTCTACTTAATAAAATTGATGAATTTAAGCTAATTAAGAAAATATAACTTTAGAATAATTCTAAAATATTTGAATGCTGTGAATGGGGCTTTGTTATCTACCTAATAAAAGGGTAACATGCTAATTGACTGTACCTTTGTGACAGCCACCAGCGAATCAGGAGTGAGTATGCAAATCAACCCAACAAAGATGGTGGTTAATTTGCATACACAGGCACCAAGAGGTGGGGGGCAGGACTTGCAGACATTCTGTACCAACCCAGCCACTCCGGGTCTCTGGGCAGCATGAAAAGGCAGAAAGGCGGCTCCAGGACAGAGCGAAGGCAGTGTTGGCAGCCAGGGGAATGAAGGCCCATTCTTATTCTTATTCTTTTTTTTTTAATATATTTTATTGATTTTTTACAGAGAGAAAGGGTAAGGGATAGATAGTTAGAAACATTGATGAGAGAGAAACATTGATCAGCTGTCTCCTGCACACTCCCTACTGGGGATGTACCCGCAACCAAGGTACATGCCCTTGACTGGAATCGAACCTGAGACCCTTGAGTCTACAGACTGATGCTCTATCCACTGAGCCAAACTGATTAGGGCTGGAGGCCCATTCTTGCATGAATCTTCATTCATGTATCGGGCCACTAGAGCTAATATAATGAACACATGCTATATGAGAAATAAGTGAGAAAGTCCTATCTCAGCTAATGACTCTAAGAATATGCATATAGGGGATATCTTCCTTCCAGTTTCTTCCATTCTTTTCCAAAGTTACTCAGGCAGTATAGACCTTACCTTCACAATGTGGTCCTTTAGGAAACTATTGACAGCCCATTTTGACTCTGACTAGCCAACATCTTCTAAAAAAGAGGGAGAAAAAACTTTGCTTCTAACTCCAAAAGTGAAACCAACTCTGGAAGAACCCAATAATTTAGGATCATATTGGAATTAAGTGACTACTTTCCTGATGCCAGCTTGTTTCTCTGAGCCTTCCTAGATTTTTTTGTCTCATTGAAAATTCCTGAAGGGCTGGCTGAGGCTCCAAGCCCTGCTGTGGTAGAATTTCAGAACAATAGGCATTTTAGAAATAAAGAGAAAGAGGGATTGATCCTCCCAAGTACAATATTTTTCCACCAAAGCCAACAGCACAATGAAGAAGGAAGGGGATGGTATCTGGTCTTCAGAGATCCTTATGTAATTGGTCTCCCTTTGAGTTGCTTCTTTATATGCTAATAATTTCTGAAGTAAAGCCAATAGAGGAAAATAGAAAACAATTAAATATAATAGAGAGGAAAATACTATATAAGACATGCAAACTCCTTCCCTCAAAATTCCATACATGGTGTAAATTTTTTTTTCTTTTTATGTCCACTTGTATGTCATTGATGAGATTGGAAGAAAATATATTTTTTTTCAAAGACTATCCCTAAAGTAAAATTCTTTAGATCACAGCATGAGAAAAGTATTACATCTTATTCTCTAAAAATTGATATTTCTGATGAACTGAATACGTGTCTCTTCCTTAAGGCATCATCATGTATAGTCACCCTTATCCAGGCGTGCAAGACCAAGAACAAGCCACGTAAGTGCACATATATGACAAGACTACTTCCTCCTGGGCCTAAACGAGTCTTTGCACTAAGTATTATAATTGGAAATCACAGTTGTATCTGCATGAATGTCAATCTAGAAAAGCTGGTAATGTAGGTCACTTCCTGGGACCAAAGGAAGTTTCTGAAAGATTGTACAGCGGGGTGCCGAGTAGTGCTTGTTGGCTGCAGATTCATAGAATCTGTTGCTTTTGTAAGTCAAGTGCATCAGTGCTTCATCATTTCAATTTCCCTGCATAGCATTCAAGTCCTATTTCTATTCTCAAGAACTGTATAACTCATGATACACCCCGTAACCCTTGGAGACAGAGGTTTTCTATCAAATATTCCCAGTCAATTCAGATGAGCTAGAGTTACATTTATTCCAGGGTCACAGCCGAGTCATGTAGAAGGTAAAATCCGGATGCCTTACGGGAAGACTTATTTGTGTCACAGCCAACTCCTCTAGTGTTTTGTTGATGATTTTAGTCATGAATCTTTCCGAAAGGAAAAGAGGTTCAAAAATGGATGTGTGCTTTCTTCCTATTGATCACTACAGAATGAGCAGCCTAATCGATATTTTAGTAGCCCTCTCCATCCTGATGGGTTACTCTGTCACTACCGCCAGCTTTGTCACCTATGTTGTAAGGGAACATCAGACCAAAGCCAAGCAGTTGCAGCACATTTCCGGCATCGGGGTGACATGCTACTGGGTGACAAACTTCATATATGACATGGTGAGTAACTTGCGTGTTCTTGGGAAGACAGGGTTGATTTTTAGTAGAAGATATCAGTTTTAAGTTTTAAATTTACTGATGCTAGCTTGTTCATATTATTACCAGAAAATAAGTAAGTTAAGAAAAAAATGCTTTGCATCTGGCTTGTAGTCATCCAGTGGTTGGATGATGCGCTAGTGCTACATTTGTTCAAGGGTCCCAGAGACATCCACCTGCTCTCATCTCTGTGGTCTGAGGACCACCTGGATCAGATCCCCCAATACACTTGTTGACTGCAGATTCCAGGGCCCCACTCCAGACACCTTAGATCCCTATCTTGGAAATGGAGCCTGGGAAATATCCACTGTTAACAAAATCCTTCAAGTTGCCGAGGCCGGTTTGGCTCAGTGGATAGAGCTTCAGCTTGTGGACTGAAAGGTCCCAGGTTCTATTCCGGTTGGGGGCATGGACCTTGCTTGCGGGCACATCTCCACTGTGGGGCGTGCAGGAGGCGGCTGATCGATGTCTCTCTCTCATCGTTGTTTCTGACTTTCTATCTCTCTCCTTTCCTCTCTGTAAAAAATCAATAAAATATATTTTTTAAAAAATCCTTCAAGTTAATTTATGCACACTGAAAGTTCAAGGGCCATTACTATGGAGAAACAGAAGCTTCGCAGAACAACCTTACCCAATGGTACCAAATAATCAAGCTTATCCAATTTAAACAATTAATAGTGAACACTTCAAAGTAGCAGCCCAGGCAGAACGACACATTGGAGAAGATTAGTAGGAACAATAAAGGATGCATTTTATGGCTAGCCCTCTCATTTGCATAAAAGTGATCTCAAAGTCCGGATGGTTTTTCTTGACTCCAAATGTGCCTGCATTGGCCAAAAGCCCGGGATGGGCATGCTTTGCCTGGGGATTATGGTGAAATTGTCTGGGTTGCTGTAGCGATCACTGGCTTAGAGGATTGGAGAGTAATTAACTGCATCTCCATTTTGTGAAAGTATTTAGTGAGGTCTGAAATGCTTTTGTTGTAGTCAAATCTAAAAGAACAGTAATGGCTCCTCTGGACTTAATAGAAGCTTTAATGTTAAGAAAGCTTAAAAGTATATACTTCTGTGGAGGGCTGCTAACTAGTCAGATTCTGTTGTTCTAAATCTGGTGTTCACTTCCATTTAGAAGATTCTCACCTCCCTCCTCTCCCCCACCCCAAATTAAAACGCCATCTCTTTTATTGTGTGCATCTTGCTGTAAACTCTCAACATTTCGTATTTGTGCTTGTCAGTAAAATACCGTTCTTTGTTCATATACCTGTGATTCCAAGAATGTGTGGGCCCCGCTGCTCTGCTGTTTGGCACGGAGTGGCTCACACTGATAACCGAGCCTTAGAAATCAACCATCTGAGAGAGCTCCAGTCTTCAAAATGAAATCAATACTTTGAGGACTGAATCGAATGCCAGGATCAGATGCCTGGCTGTCTTATCTTTCTCACTGAGCTTCTGGCACTGAATCATCCAGTCTCAAGGCCTGGAGGCAGGAACACTAGGGAGTCCATGCATATCTATACAGATGAAGGCTGGCTTGACCTCCTATTGCAGGAGACAATTTCTAGAGTGAAATCAATGTAAAATAAGCTGAATGTTACCAGCAACGGGAACATCAATAAAAATTCCTTTCTTTAAACATTTCTAGGGCAACTTGTTATAGTTTTAAACGATATGGGCTATTAATTTTTCTTTAAAAATGCTTGTCACATATTAAACATTATGTTACCTATTCCCGTAGGTCTTCTACTTGGTGCCTGTAGCATTTTCAATTGGTGTCATTGCAATTTTCAAGTTACCTGCTTTCTACAATGGGAACAACCTCGGTGCTGTATCTCTCCTACTCCTGCTGTTTGGGTAAGCTGCAGCGAAAGAATTAACAGAATAAAAATCTCCTAGGCACAAACAAAGCCTAAATCTCATTAGCTAATTTACAATTGCCTTGGGGTTTCATTAGCTATGAGTGATGACTAACAGCACATTATGCTTGTAGTTTGTAAAGTACAGTACATCCGAACGTGAATGTTGTTGTTATTAATAGAATTACCTGCCATTAATGAGCATTTACTAGGTACCAAGTGCCATGCTTAGCAATTTACATATGTAATTTAATTTACATAAAAGTGGAGGCTTTACCATGATCAGAAAAATGTATATTCATGTATGGATTTGTGTATTAACAAATTTTGAGTATACTGTATATAGATAGCATTTATATATATTTATTTTATTTATATTTTTATAGATGTCTAAACCACAAAAATAATATTCTTTCTATATTAGGGTAATACAGACTGATATAATCAATGCTCAGAGTAGCAATTCTTTCTTAACTGAACACGAGTCTTATCCATTCAGTTAGCATTTGCAGCTGGTGAATGATTTCTTTGTCTTTAGTTCTACTTCATTATCCCAAAGGTTGCTCAAAATAAGACAGCCAACTTCTAAGCATATCCTGGTCTGCTTAGCTTGCTTATAGTGATACTATTATTTTTCCTCAACTTTAAATTGTAATATGGATTGATTAAATCCATATTTTCAGGAAGAAAAAAGATCTTGCCTAGATAGTATAATACCATCTCTAGGAGGAATTATTTTAAAATTGTAACGATGTAGGACTGCTCAAGATTCCTTAAAAAAGAGGGTTCTTACTGTCCTTTTAAAAACTTCTATTGGATTTCTGTTGTTGTGGCTAAAGAGAATTGTAAAAAGGAGAGCTCTAGCTATGTGGCTTGGAAATTCATCCCTAATGTTTATTTTCACTTTGGAACTCCATCTCTGTATGTATACATGTATGTGTTTAATAGAGAGAATAATGAAGGCATAATTTTAATTCTTAATTATTAACATATAGGTATGCCACATTTTCTTGGATGTACTTGCTGGCTGGGATCTTCCATGAAACAGGAATGGCTTTTATCACTTATGTCTGCATCAACCTTTTCTTTGGCATCAATTCCATTGTTTCCTTGTCGGTGGTATACTTTCTGTCCAAGGAAAGGCTTAATGATCCGGTAAGATCTTTTAATAGTCTGCTAAACTTCAATGGATACCTCATATACTTCAACAAGTCCAAAGTGGAAAAGTTTTCTGTAATTTGCATTACCTGAATAGAAAAGAGACATTTCATTAGATTCCATTACATTTAGTAGAGGAGAAACTACAGCCTTTTAAAATTCTTTTTAAGCTCCATCTAGGTTAATAACTATAATTGCACTTACCCAGCAACAACACTATTGACATATGATAGAGCTTGAGTGGATGATAGAGTGAAAGCAGGTACTCCACTACAAGAATCACGCAACCAGTTGGTCAGCTAAACTTTTCACTTATTAACAAATTTTTATGATGTAGTAGGGACAAGGACAATGGCTTAGTCATATTATTGTATGTTAAGATTCATTTCAACATTTATAGGGAAAAATCCCAATTCATTCCCTTTTGATCATGGGTTGGAGCCTCCTTCACTGTAAGCATCACTTTGCATTCAGAGCCGACAATTGTGATTAGTTACAAGGGAAGCAATAACAGTGCAGGCGATGGAGTGGGAAAGAATATAGAAGAAATGAAGTGAACTGAGGAAGAAACAAGCACATTCCCAGAGGAAGAAGAAAATTCATGAGGAGTATGGCTGGATCCAAGTGTGAATAATGCAAAAATGAGCCATTTGCTTCTCATTAAGATAGGTCAAATTTCTCCTCCCATCTCATTTCATCATTTTAATCCTTCTTCAAATAGAAATTACCTTAGGTTCTGAAGCTGTAGTGTACTAAGTTTTACTCAGGCACCTGCTGATACCCCACGTCAGACCCCAACACCCTGGTTATTCCTACATTCTACAACCCAAGGCAGGTCTAGAAGTGATTCTGTCTTCAGGGTGTAGCCCAGCATCTTAGATCATCTCAAGAAAAATATAATCTTCTCTGCCTGTGTCATAATATATATATTTAGATATCTTTTTATTGATTTCAGAGAAGGAGATAGAGACAGAAACATCAATGGTGAGAGAGAATCATTGATCACCTGCATCTTGCATGCCCCACACTAGGGATTGAACTTGCAACCAGGGCATGTGCCCCAGTGGGAATAGAACTGTGACCTCCTGGTTCATAGGTAAACGCTCAACCACTGAGCCACGCTGGCTTGGATCTGATTAAATTTTAGTATGAATCTCCACCATTTGGTTACAGTAAATATCTATATGCAGATTCAGCATACACATGAAATAATTGCCACTAGAGATAAGCTTCTCATTCCAATATCTGTCGACATCTCACTTTAAATTTTTGTCAATTTGTTGGAAGTTTAACACTGAGCTTCACTTTTATTCATCTTATTTCAGACTTTAGAACTTATCTCTGAAACCCTCAAGCGCATTTTCCTGATATTCCCACAATTCTGTTTTGGCTACGGATTGATTGAACTCTCTCAGCAGCAGTCAGTCCTGGACTTCTTAAAAGCATACGGTGTGGAATACCCAAGTGAAACCTTTGAGATGGATAAACTAGGCGCAATGTTCGTGGCTTTGGTTTCTCAGGGCACCATGTTCTTTTTGTTGCGGCTCTTAATTAATGAATGGCTAATTAAAAAATTCAGGTAAATACAATGAAAAGGTAGTGTGTGTTATCCATGATGGAACTCAATTCAAAATATTCAGGGAGGGGTCAATATGTCTAAGCTTTTCCATGAGTAGGAAATATTTTACTCAAAAAACCTTTTCCAAAAACTGTAGCATAATTCACCATTCATTTAATCAGTAAATAGCTCTAAAATTTTACTATGCAAGTATTTCTGTACACTAGAGAGAGTAACATTAGGCACAATTGTGCACTATAAAGAAATTAAGATCGAACAATGGAGAGAAAATATGTACATAAACAAAAGATGTAGTCTGTTTATATTGTTCGAGTTAGGAAAAATAGAAGTGGGGAAAGAAGATTGACTATGTAGCATATTAACAATGCATTTGGGGCAACTTTTGAAAAATGGTGTGTCATATTAGCTATGGATTTAGGAAAATAAAATTGAATCATAAATGTACCTACCATTAACCCAATGATTCCATTTTTAGGATTTTTTTCTACAGATATGCTCACAAATATGTGGACTTACATATACATAAAATTATTCATCATAGCAACCTATTCCTAATAGCAAAAGAATGAAAACAATCTAACTTTATTTAGTGACTGGTTAAATAAATTATATACATGTATTCATAAATTAAATACCATGCAACCCATTAGAAAGAATGACACAGTTACCTGTGTAATATTTTGGATTACTTCTAATATTTATTAAGTGAAAAATGCAAGGTTTAGAACACTGAGTAAAGTATATTACCATTTGGGTTAGACAGGAAATACATGTTATTTATACAGACATAGCATAGACTATCTAATTATGTGTGCCTGTGCTAAAAAGAACTGTATATGGTTAAAGAATATTTACTTTTCACTATATATTCTCATCACCATTTTAATACATGATGTGCTCATATCACCTATCAGAAAATAAAACTTAAGTTCATAATAATGAAAGAAATAACAAGAGCAAAGATGAAAAAAAAAACCTTTGGACATATCTGAGAAATATCTATTTGTTTAGAACAGAATAAATGCAATGAAATAGGAGTTAGAGTATGTGGTTGGAAGATCATGGAGTTTATTGAATGTTTGGTTAGAGATATGTAGTTTGGACTTTGTTCAACAAACAAACAGTAGTCCATTAAAGGTTTTTGAAAAGAGAGCAGCATGATCAAATGATGCCTCAGGAGGTTTAATTTTGTTGAGATAGTACTGATTGGAATGGACGAGTCAGAGACACTGTAGTAATTTGAGTTTCCTATAAAAATCTAAGTGAGAAAGAGTGAAAAACCGTGATGGTAATGGAAATAGACAGGAAATGATCGATGACAATGTCTGGATATTATAAGGCATTTCCAGTGCTAGCAGACTGACTGCATGAGTGGATTTTGGAGTGGGGAAGATTCAAAGAAAACATCACAGTTGTGATCTCTGGGGATATCATTAAAAGACACAGAGACATCAGGAGGAAAACTAAACTTATTTGTTGGGTTTTTAACTTTGTTTTGTTTGGTTTGCTTTGGTGTTTGTTAAGCAAGATACTGATGTGGATTTGAGATTTGAGACTTACTGAACTTTCATGGTTGACCTTAACATACTGGATAGATCTTAGGTAAGACATTCACAGTAAAAAGATTATAGAAATAACATTCATATTATTGAAGATAAAAGAAGAAATAGAGAGGATGTTAAAAAAAAAGGTGATCACTGATTGTGTAATTGTAAGTGTTGATTCTCGTTAATGATTCTGGTCTCTGGAAGTAACTTTCAAACCCAAAGTGACCTCCTTATCATTAAAAATTAGGAATCTGAATTGTAACAGTGGATCTGTGGGCATTCAGGTTGTGGAAAGCAAAAGCTGTTTTCCAAATATCATAGCAAACATGGTGAAGAGCACTCATACTAATGTTTAAGCTATTTGAGTAGCAAAATGCATAACAAATTTAAAACAAACTTAGTATGTGATAGCACACTTTTAGTGAGGCAAGAAACCATTAAAACATGTCAAAATCGAATGGTGCCATTTCAGAATCATTGATGCAAATTACTGGGTTCCTTTTTAAGAATCTTCTTCAGAAAATTTAATTCTTCACCTGTAATTGAGACAATCGATGAAGATGAAGATGTGCGGGCTGAGAGATTAAGAGTTGAGAATGGGACCGGTGAATTTGACCTGGTCCAACTCCATCGTCTCACCAAGTCCTACCAACTTATCCACAAAAAGATTATAGCTGTAAACAACATCAGCATTGGGATACCTGCCGGGGAGGTGAGAAACAGTATTTTGTTTCTAACTGTCTTTAATGTCGCTATGATAACTGATGAATTCAAATCTTCATCTTTCCTTAACTTTTTTCTAAAAATATATAAGTCAACCTCTGAATTGTTTGATGGGTTCTATAAATAAATTTACTTATAGACCCATGTGTTACTTACCTACAGTGTATGTCTTCCCCCTGGATAGGGAGGATTCATCACATGCCAAGTCCTGAGCCCCTTCCCATGCTCCTCTCCTCCCTAGGGCGGGCTGTCAGTCAAGAAGCCTGTGTAGGTGTTCTCAATGCTTAGTGTCCAGGCCTCTCCAATAGAGAGCATAGAGAAATCCGTTGTCAGAAGTGAGGTCCTGTGACTGCATCCATATTTATTCTTGCTGTTTTCACAGAGCAATATTAAGGCAGCTTTGAAAGGAGAAAGACATGGTGGGCATATCCCTTAGTTTCCGAGCAGAGCTGCAAAGTAAATGTATCAAATATATTCGACAGTATATAGAAATTTCTGCTTCAGCAGCTTATGCAGTAAAGTTGTGATTACAGTTTGTGTGAAAAATGCGAAATTCATAAATACAATTACTTTGTCAGGGTAGCATATCTTTCTTCGGTATTTTTTCATGTCACACGGAAGTGTGCTGTGATATATATAGAACAAGTCATATATATTTACAAATGTTCAAATGTAGTTAAAGGAAAAAGAAGAAAAAGATACATAAGTACCCATTTGTTTTAAGAATTTTTATTTTTCAGTTATAGTGAACATGCAATATTATATTAGTTTCAAGTGTACAACTCAGTGATTAGACATTTATATAACTAACTAAGCGAGCGCCACAATAAATCTAGTACACATCTGGCACCATACATAGTTATTGCAATATTATTAACTATACTCCCTAGGCTGTACTTTACATCCCGTGACTATTATGTAACTGCCAATTTATTACCCAATTGTTTTAAAGTAGAAAGTTTTATCAAATGCCAATAAAGCACTACACTGTGCATGGATAATTCCAGTGATTTATTTTTCTCAGTAATTTATTTTACCCAAGGAAAAGGAGGAAATAGATACAATAGTCACATGTCTTTAGTGTTAATTAAGGTTTAAATATTTTCTTTTTTTTTTCTCCCGCTAACCAGTGCTTTGGCCTTCTTGGGGTGAATGGAGCAGGAAAGACCACTATCTTCAAAATGCTGACTGGAGACATAATTCCTTCAAGTGGAAACATTCTGATCAGAAATAAGACCGGGTATGAAAAACAAGTGGTTCAAATAACTAAGCACTGTGTAATTGGATGAAAAAATAATTAACGCAGATTCTTTATGTTATGTTATGGTTATGGTATTAAATCCTCGGGGAGTGGGTGGGGAGAGGAGGGCTATTCAAGCAAGTAGAAATTTTTAAACTTTAAATGGTGGGATCTTTTTCCTCTTTTATCTGAACTGTTAATCACCACGACTAAAAGAGAACTGCCTTCCCAACATTTGGGGAAGAAGAGGGAACTAAGTTTTGAAACTCATCTGTGTCTTTGATTCTCCCAATTCAGATCTCTGGCTCACGTGGACTCTCACAGCTCCCTAGTTGGCTATTGTCCTCAGGAGGACGCCTTAGACGACCTGGTAACTGTGGAAGAACATCTGTATTTCTATGCCAGGATACATGGAATTCCAGAAAAAGATATTAAAGAAGTGAGTATAAGTGTGACAAACTGGATCATTTGAAAACCATATTGTTTCTGTTTCCCACCCTCCATTCCCTCAAGACCAAGTTGATATCTATAAAACTAAGACATTTCCCCCTGACAATGATAGTGGGTACATATTAGCTTGGTTGCATATACAGTATCATATACATACCTGTGAACTCAGCTGTAGAAGCTCTTCTGTCAGTTTTTGGGCAGTTATTTTTTAACATATTTTTAAATTTTTTTTATTAATGTATTACATGTATACATATCTTCCCATTGCCTCCCCCACACACTCCTATGTATACCCTAAACCCCCAGATTCTTGTGTCCATTGGTTATGCTTATATGCATGCATACAAGTCCTTTGGTTGATCTCTTATCTCAGAGAGGAAAGGAGAGGAAAAGAGAGATAGAAATATCAATGGTGAGAGCTAATCATTGATTGGTTGGTTCATGCATGCCCCTTACTAGGGATCGGCCCCAAAACCTGGACATGTTTCCTAATTCCGAGTGGAACTGTGACCTCAACCACTGAGTCATGCCGGGCAGGGTTTCAGTTACTTTTTAAGAGCTATCAAAAAAGGATCACACAGGTCTCGGCTGTGGGTGAAACATTGATTGGTGATGCCTCAACATCCTTTAATGTCCAGATACAAAATGGAATTACCTACAAAATGCCCAAGTAAAATAGAATAGTTTCCCATTTGAATTTTTAAATGTGATTTTGTACTTCAAAACTAAAATTATTTGTCCTTGTAATGTAATGTTTAACCCTCAGGGCAATTTCCTCTATTTTTGCAACCCCAGGGAAATCCTCCTAGAAATCCACTATTTGCCAAGGCGATTTAAGTACAAAAATAGCCACAAGCACTCATGATTCCTCCATTAATATGATAAAATTTTGATACCAGCTCAGTTTAAAAAAACCTTAAAGCCTTTCTGACAACTCACCTCCCAGTAAAAAAAAAAAAAAAAGATGAAACTGTGAAGACATCAATGAGAAACCTGCCTTTTAAGTTTAACAAGAAAACCCTGCGTGAATGTAGAAGAAAGAATAATCTGCAGTTGCAAACGCAAACACACACTCTCACATGCACATATGCATACATGCCACCCCTTAGGGGAGGGAATCCCACTTGAAAATGAGCCTCCATGGAATCACTTTTATCTTTTAAATAATTCTTAATTTTAAGTGGACCTTTGAACATAAAAATAAAATCTATGTTCAGTTTCAATGTTTGAATTTTTCAGGTGTGGATTTCTTCACGCTCTCTTCACAGACTGCTTTTCTGTTTCTTTGTTTAGTGCTTTAAGGGTATTGATAGGAGAAGTTCATTCTAACTCTCTTTTCTGCCCATAGACTGTTCATAAGCTCCTACGCAGACTTCACCTGATGCCCTACAAGGACCGGGCTACCTCTCTATGCAGCTACGGCACAAAAAGAAAACTATCCACTGCGCTGGCCTTGATTGGGAAGCCTTCCATCCTACTGCTGGTAAGAGAAGCCGTGAAAAAGATTATTGCAGCCCGGCTGGTGTTGCTCAGTGGTTAAGCTTCACCCATGAACCAGGAGGTCACAGTTCGATTCCCAGTTAGAGAAAGTGCCTCATGACTGTGTCGTGGGCTGGAACCCCAGTGGAGGAGTATGCAGGAGGCAGCCAGTTGATGATTCTCTCTCATCATAGATATTTCTATCTCTCTCTCCCTCTCTCTGAAATCAATAAAAACAAATATTTTTTCTAAGGCTACTGCACAATTAGAACCACACATCCAATTGGGTATCACATTTCATTCTCATTATTGGAATTAACATTTGTGAAGCGCTCACTGTGTGCTGGTTGTTTTGCAAAGCACTTTACCTATACTATCTCATGAAAGGAATTCATGTCAGCAAATAATTTGTTGTCACAACAGTTGCCCTGAAATCTGTTTTTGTCTGAAGCTGTGTCACAGTCGGTTTCAGAGAAAACACTTGGCATGGGAATGGGAATTAGCTGGAATAAATTCAAGGCATACAAGTGAGTCAGTAATTGAATATGGTAGAATTGGATTCCCAGTTACTGGAGAAATTAGCTATATTGGTAACGATCAGGTGAACTCACATATTTTTAAACTTCTAGGAAGAAGGAAAGACACATTTTAAGATGATGTTGTGCTAAAATGTTATTTCCTAGTTACTGATAACCAAGAGTTACCTCGCTTGGCATGTGATTGGTAATCTGCCATTTTATTTTATCTGAATTTCTCAAAGGCAAGAAATATAAGTGTTTTTGTTAAGAGCCAGAGAATTAAACTGACCACCTGGAAATATAAATTATACACAGGAGTAACATAGCATTCTGCTTCCCAGTATTTCAGAGAAATAAGCTTGCCCTTATTTAGGAAAATCCCCTTCATTTAAAGACATCCATACTCCAAAAGAGCCTTAAGTATATGCATTAAAAATCAACTTATCAATCACCGCATTATTCCTGGGATTAAGTCATGCAGAGGATCAGTTCATGTAAACTGCCCAGATGGAGTGATGCACAGCCCAACTCTCTGTAATACCAGAGCTTACAATGTGTTATATGCCTGCCAATCGATGCCTGTAATGGAATTTTATTGTGTAAGTGTCCCTTAAATTGAACAAAACAATCCTTAGGCACTCCTGTGAGATAATAGATGTAAAGTACTTCAAAAAGTTAAAAGTGCCGTGCAAATGTTAGCTATTAATGAGCTTCACTGAAATATTGGCTTTGAGAGATAGTGTATTTTCTTTTATACACATTTACTCTATGTGCCATCATCTTCAAAAATAGAAGCCGTGACGATATATCCTTTACTGTTCCCCCAAATTATCACTCATTTCTTTCTCTAAATTTAAATTTAAGCCCCTACTACAAAAACCTCCGGTGATCTTAAGTACATACTTTCCATTACATATGTGTATATTTAACTTTTACCTTATCTTGATGACCTGTAATTTGTTTGTTTAACCATCCGTTTGCCCTACTATTGCGTGCTTAGATTATCCTTTGCTACATGTCTGATTTAATGTCTGAACAATTTTTTGAAACAGCATTTACTTTTCAAATATAATTTATATCTTTCCACTTGGCAGTTTCTACAAATTATATGCTTATTTCCCCCAAAGAGTATGAAATTTCAATTAATGACATAAAACTAGAAATACATCTCAAGCCAGCCGGTTTGGCTCAGTTGTTGAGCGTAGACCCCTGAACCAGGAGGTCATGGTTTGATTGCTGGTCAGGACACATGCTCAGGTTGTGGACTTCATCCCCAGTAGGGGGCGTGAAGGAGGCAGCCAATCAATGATTCTCTCTCATCCTTGATGTTTGTGTCTCTCTTTCCATCTCCCTTCCTCTCTGAAATCAATAAAATACCTTAATATATATATATATACATATATATATATATATACATATATATATATATATATATATGTATATATATATATATATTAAGGTATTTTATTTCAGTTAATATATATATATATATATATATATATATATATATTAACTGAAATGTATTAACTGAAAACTCAAATTGTGTTCTTTCCACTTCACATAGCATATTATTACTCACAGCCATGTGTCTGCTCTGAGGAGCAAGGCAGCAATCTTGGTGCTGTTGGCTTCAAATATATATATGTGACAATGTACTATTAAATGTAAAAACTCTGCTTTGTCAGTAATCGAAGCAGAATGTTTTCCAAAGGAATATAAGAGACAAGTGTAAAGTTATAGGATGTCAACTTCAATGAGACACTTTTTAAAACAGATTGTCAATTTTAAATGATTAATCCTGAGCTTTTAGACAGCAGCAGAAAGAAGTCTATTAAAGTAGGAACAAGTTAGTCGCAGGACTTCGCAAAGTGATTTTTGTTCGAGGCAAGTGAGATGTAGTGATTCATGTGAGGAGCCTCATCAAAAATTAATTAATTTGATAAATTTTCCTTGTAACTTTCTATTAAGGATGAGCCAAGCTCTGGGATGGATCCTAAGTCGAAACGGCACCTCTGGAAGATCATTTCAGAGGAAGTACAGAACAAATGTTCTGTCATCCTCACATCTCACAGGTAAACTGAGTGCGGAACCTTGCAGGTCGATAGGTAGGCACCATTCTAGGATGATGGGTGAGAAAAGGTAATCCCCGTGTAATATATATATTGATAATGAGTGTTCACAATTAGGTGAAAGTATTTTGTGTTTATAAACTTAGGAGCAAGTCCGGCAGGTTACATAGTGAGAATCCAGCTGAGAGAGGGCCTAAACAATCTTTTTAAAAACAAAGTTCTTATGATTTATGATCCTCACAGCTCAACCATGACTCCCTGTAGCCTATTACATAAAGTTCAGCATCTTTTGGCTTAGTAGGCAAGGCCTTTTATTATCTAAAATTTCCAGCCCTTTTTTCCCTACAACACCCTCTCCTATCAGTCTATCTGAATGGCTCGTGAGTCCACACACACTCATTGACTTTCCTCTCACCGTGCCCTGGAAATGGTCTTTTCAGAAAGTCTCTCCAAGGTGAAACCTGACCGGTCCTTTAAGAAGCAGCTCCCAGGCCTTTTCCATAGAGTAGACCCTCTCAATCAGTCAAGTAAAGAAGCACCTGAAGTCCCTATGCTTTTCTTGTGGGGTTGACCTTGCACGAAGCTCACCCTTTTATTGCAATTATCATATAGTAGAAAGAGTGTTCGATTTGTTTATAATCGAGAAACTTGTTTCTATCCTAGCCTTGCCCTGGCATACCATCTATCCTGGAGCCAATCATTTAATTGTCATGAACTTTTGTAGGAAGTTATCATGGTCTATGAAATTAGCAATTATGTCATCACACGTAGGTTAACCAGTTATAGATACAAAACTATAAAAACCAACTAAGTATGGACTACGACGCATAATGAAAAGAGCTTAGTGTTACTTAGGGAACATTGTTTTAGGAAATGTAGGTCTCAAGTCAAAGCTTGAGGGAATTTGAAAGAGAGGGAGAGCATTCTGAGTGAGAGAGTTGGCCTCGGGCTAAAGAAGAAGCAGTAATAAACCCTATGTGAAGACATTTAATTGATATTAAAATTCTTTTTTTAGTTCTTCAAGGGAAAAGCCATATTAAGGAACTAAAATGGTATTTCCAAAGTGCCATAATGAAATAGTTAATTTCTGTGTATGAATGGAAATCCAATTGTCTGTGCCCAGAATTCTGAGATGGTTGTGCTGTCTTTCAGCATGGAAGAATGTGAAGCTCTCTGTACCAGGCTGGCCATCATGGTGAATGGAAGGTTCCAGTGCATTGGGTCTTTGCAGCATATAAAGAGCAGGTGAAGAGCAAATGCGTGTCTAACATGTGGAGTAGGGTAATCAATCTGATGGTACTACGCTCACCTTTAAGGTCGATCTCAGCAGCCTAGCCTGCAATGAGTAGGAGACTTGAAATGGATAAGTTAATCATTGCCTCATTTTAAAGTTTAATGATCTTAGTGAGGAGTGGATGTGTTTTTAGTTAATAATCCCAAAACTTAAGCTTTAAAAGATTAATCCGCAACCAAAATAACCTTAAAAGGCAGTTTCAGGAGTTTAATAAATAATAAATTAGACTTTGACAGGTATAGAAAGGCAAAGATTTTTATCTGTTAATTTGCCATTTGCACAAGCTTTCAGTGAGCTATTTAACATTTTTTTATCTCATTCAAAATATTTTAATCAATAATATTTTTGGGTAATGTGCTTAAATAGCATACTAACAAATAAAATGAATATTTTATATTTGCCAAAGTGCATATTAATAGATCCAAACTTCATGATATTATAACTTTATCTGTACAACTGGCTTTCTTATATGACAGTATTAACCAAGATAAATAAAGAGGATTGAAGAGACCATATGTTATTCTCAACTTGTGTATAAACTCTACTCTTGGTGCTAATAGTTAGCTAGTATATCTATTTTTATCTATGTTTAAAACCCAATGACTTTAATCTTTACCATTCACACCAAATTCCCAATGACTTACTTCTCAAGACCTTGTTTGTTTTAAATTAGAAAGTATTTCAATACAGAAATTGATATCAACTGTCATTTCATGGATGTCCAAAAAAGCCAAGATTTTATATATTTTTTTTTCCAATGCAGCTTTTGCCCAAAGAGTTTGACTTTGTGTAGGGTAGAAATAAATTTTAAAAAACCGTGGCAGTTCACTATTTCCAGTTTGCAGCATGCCCTGAACATTTATGACAAAATGACAGTCTTTATATAAGAAAAGGGGCTCTAATGGTCAGCGTGGGTCCTGTTTCATTATCTACAATTCCAGGGGAGCTATTTCAGCAAAATGGAACTTATATTGGGTTTTGCACTTTCGCTCTCTAGGTTTGGCAGAGGATTTACTGTCAAGGTTCACGTGAAGAATACCAAAGATAGCATGGAGGCCCTCACAAGGTTCATGCAACTGCACTTCCCAAAAACATACTTAAAAGTGAGTAAGAGATTGCCCTGCCTTTTTACATTGACCGATTATGATAGTCCAATATCAGAGTGTACATTTCCCCCTTTCAAGTTGACCACAGCTTTATTGTTAATCTTAACATATTTATTAGTTAACTTTATATAAGATGCTCTGAAGCACACTTAGCGTAAACAAGTAGGGACTTCAAATTATTCTGTTCTTCAAATAGCATCTTCAAAAACCCATTTTGTATAATTACAAAAATTATATTTTGTACTATTAACAGTAATGTCATCTTTTCACACACCTTCATTTATTTCTTCCTCATAAAGGCTTTATGGCCATACTGTATTAGCTTCTGAGTTTTATACATAACTAGTTTACCAGTTATATACATTAGGGAACTGAGAAATGACAGATATTATTGCTGTTTAGAAAAAGAATTCCAGGATTCCAGAATGGCACAGCTAAAAGCAATTCTCTTCTTTGCTCCCCTCATTTAAAAGATAAATCCACAATGATTTGAGTAGAAGCACTTGGAATCAAGTTCTTAAACCCACATTATTCAATGAATTCCATCTTATTAGTATATGTATCCACAGGATGGACCCCTACAGATATACACCTATGTATCTCACCTAGTTCAAACTTAAATGCACTTTATGAAAAAGAGTTATGATTATATAGCAGCTTTGATGTACAGAATCTTGTACAAAATGATTATAGCAAATTCTTGTTGTAAAGGGAAATCATGTGTGGAGTGGTGAGAAGAAATTGGAATTCTTGGGCAGAGGTCAAATTTTCTCCTGTATGATTTCCAGCAAGACAGTTAAAGTCTCTGAGCCCCATTTTTCTTATTTGTAAAATAGCAATAATAGCATCTCCATCACAAGATTGCATGAGAAATAAATGCGCCATATTAATGTGAAGTGATTGGAGAGAACAAAATAGAATGTGTTTTTAAAAACAATTCTTTTACCTCTACAAAATATTTTTGCCTTAACCTCCCAAGCTTTAGCTAACTTACCCAGGAAATAAAAGTGTTTACAATTCATATCAAAGCCCATTTTCTATCATCTAAATCAGTGGTCGGCAGACTCATTAGTCAACAGATCCAAATATCAACAGTACAAAGATTGAAATTTCTCCTGAGAGCCAAATTGTTTAAACTTAAACTTCTTCTAGCACCACTTCTTCAAAATAGACTCACCATGGTATTTTGTGGAAGAGCCAAGCTCAAAGGACCAAAGAGCCACATGTGGCTTGCGAGCCACAGTTTGCCGACCTCTGATCTAAATTAAAATCAAGTTTGAAAAACTAAAGGACCTGTTCCTGGCACAAATCACGTTGGTCAGAGTGCTTTTTCTTTCTGTGAATTTCTAGATCGAAGTCCGTGCTTACTCGCTGAGTGATGAGATTTCATTTGCCCTGTTCTGTTCCTCACGGACCAGGGCTACACAAGACAAATGCAGTGATGATAAAAGTCTTATTTCTTTTTAAACAGACCATCCTTTACAAGCATCTGGTAGTTCCTAGGTACCCAGGAGGGAAATAGCAGGAACAACAAGTTGGAAGGAAAATGAAGTAAGATCCTGATTGTAGTGACAGGTGTGATGGGAAAACAAGTCGATGAGAGGGGCTGGGCAGTGAGCAAAGGGCTGAGAGGAGGGGTTTCCAGCGAGGGAAGTCTGGAATGCTGGCCTGAAAGCCACAGCACAGCCATGATTTAACCCATACAGTTCCAGGGGTAGATTCTGGAGCAAGACAACATCCTAATGAAGCTAATGTTTAGAAAAGATTACCCATGCTGCTTTGGGACAGTATATGAGTATAAATAGTTTCTATCTAGGCTTTTGAAGAGGTGGTTGCAGTAACTCAGACCTGGAGTGATCAATCTCAGGTTAATGATACCGATGGTGCAAATAGAGAGGAAAGTTTAAATTAGAAAGTTGTTTTAGGTGAAAAGGAAATGGGATATGACAACTGATTAAATATGCAGAAAAGCAAGGTGTTTGAGATACTCCAAGGAAATGAAAATAGATGACTAAGTAGATGCTAATCCTATGTATTGACTAACATAAAGAAGTTGAAGAGGATTTGGGGGTCAGGTGTGAAAAAATATAGCATTATTTGAATGAGTTTTCCTTAGGAAATGCTGTTGCAATCTAGCCTCTTTAGCCAATATAAATTAAGCAACTAATCCTTGGCCCTGTAGGTGAATTTTAACATTTAAAAAATGCAATTTCTAAATGTTATCTCTGCAAAAGCTTATGCGAGCTGAGAGCATAATCTGACATCTGAAATATTATTTCATAGTGTTTTTTTTTTTGCAGGTGAGACTATGATGACTTTATAAGTGCACACTAATGTAGAATGTTTTGGAATTTTCATTAGCTTTTTAATTTGTTTTCTCTTTGACATTCATAAAACTTTCCATCTCATCTTGGAAAGCTGCTAGTTTCAAAACATACCCATTATTTACACTGTAGTGTCATTTTCAGTGGAATAAATGTCAGTATTTTTCTTGGCTCTTGCTCAAAGATGACTAGTCAAGTCAATATTACCTGACATTGCAAAATACATCTTTTTCCTTTGGTTCCCACAGGATCAGCACCTCAGCATGCTTGAGTATCATGTGCCTGTCACGGCAGGAGGAGTAGCAAACATCTTTGACCTGCTGGAAACCAACAAGACTGCTTTAAATATCACAAACTTCTTAGTGAGCCAGACTACTCTGGAGGAGGTAAACTGGAGGCCGTGACCCTCGTGCACAATATCACATTAATTACTACACATTGCATTTATTTCCTTTTAGTGACATTCCATTTGTTTTAGTTGAAGCAACATCTAATCTCACACCTGAAAAACTTAATTGATTTCTAACCAGATTTTGGGATGTTAGGGAAAAAAATGATAAAAGCATTAATTATTGTTACTAGAGGAAAGAAGATTTTTTTTTCCTTAATCTTCACTCAAGGATATCTTTCCAGTGATTTTTAGAGAAAGGGAAAAACAGAGAGAATTGGTTTGCCTTCTGCATGCCCTGACCAGAGCCTAGGCAGGGGAGGAGCCTGTAAGCGAAATACATGCCCTTGACCGGAATCGAACCTGGGACCCTTAGGTCCACAGGCCAACGCCCTACCCACTGAGCAAAACTATTCAGGATGAGAAAAGGAGATTTTTTTTCCTTTCTTTCTTTCTTTCTTTTTAAATATATTTTTATTGATTTTTTACAGAGAGGAAGGGAGAGAGATAGAAAGTCAGAAAGATCGATGAGAGAGAGACATCAATAAGCCGCCTCCTGCATGCCCCACAGTGGAGATGTGCCTGCAAGCAAGGTACATGCTCCTAACCGGAATCAAACCTGGGACCTTTCAGTCCACAAGCTGACGCTCTACCCACTGAGCCAAACCAGTCTCGGAGATTTTTTTCCTTTCTACGAAACATCTATATCCATCAAGTTATATACATATGTGAAGCAACAAAACACTACTTTCACCTGTAAAACAAACTACTTTCCTTACTTTCTCCTTGCTAGGTTTCTTAAACACCATTTCCATTGATTGGCTTCCTGAATTCAATCCTCTGTGGGGTATCTGGAGAGAATTTGGGTTCAGATTTTAAGGTCTGCTAGGTTCTGGGCAACCAAAGTGGCAAAGGCAGAATTCTTTTGTTTTACTCACATCATGTCTTCATTACACTGATATTCAACAACTCAAGGCTTCATGGCTCATCCTCCATCACTTTTGAATTGTTTGGCTCAACCAACCTGATGTATAGCACAGTAGATTGTATCTACCACTGTACTGGGTCAAAAGGTGAGGCCTTGGGGGCCTCTGACTCAATAAATGGTGCTGCACTTTATGGACAATTTTCTATGGAGTTTTAGACAAGGATGTCTTTTCTAACACAAATATTTAGCCTTTGACTTGTAATCAACTACCAGCACCACATCTGGGATGAAATAGACTCTCATTTTTTTCCGAATGAATAGATAACTAATAGATTTAATAATTTTAAACAGAGTAATAAATGCCTGGCTATTAAATAATTGGCTTACTGAACATAATGTTAATATGAGATTTCTATTCAAATTTTATTTTACCGCATTAATTCTTAAAATTAGTGTGTTTCTCTCAACATCAGCCTACAAGCATTTGATAAGGGTTTGGTTTGAACTCCTTGTTTATACTTGATAGAGAGAGATATTGATGTAGAGCGTTCAGGTATAGATAAGTAGCTACATATGTTAGATTTCTATTATGATTATAAATATTATTATAGTTGTAGATATAGGTATTATTTTCAAACCCTAATTAAGTTTGAATAGCTAAAAGAAGGACTCCTAGTAGGAGTAGGTAGGTAGATAGATAGATAGATAGATAGATAGATAGATAGATAGATAGATATAGATATAGGCATGCCCCTATAAAATCTAATATTTTTAATTTGCTCCTCCAAGTATGTATGTGTGTGTGTGAATTAACCTTGTTTCTTCCATTGGTTCATCAAGCACTAATGGCTTTATTTCCCTTGGAAAAAAAAAACAGGTTTTCATCAACTTTGCCAAAGACCAGAAATCCTATGGAAATGTTGACACCAATAGCCAAGGCTCCACTGTATGTGTTGACTCACAGGATGACCGGCTGTAGTCTTGATACCTCCAGCAAACCCGATCGCAGTAAAGCCGATGGCTTCATTTTGAGGAAGAACCTCGGAAGGCACCACTCCCTTGAAGATACTACTTCCTTAGGAGATCTCATTTTAAAGTGTTATACTATATAGAAAGTTACAATTGTATGAGACGAGCAAGTAACTATAAACGGAGAATTTTCTTCCTAAGGTTACTGAATGTTGTTGCTACTGAAATGAATTCCTATCTACTCAATGCTGTGAGCCTGCTAATGTATATGCGGGTGGTTTTTATGCAAAGATGAACCACCTGAAGATGAATGTCTTAATTTATTACTTTCAATAAAAAAGAAACCTTACAAGGCATGGTTATTAGTTGAAAAGTAAGAGTGGGAAAGAAATATAAGGCAAACTGGGGTAGGTTGAATTGGAAGAACAAAAACAAAAACAAAAAACCCACATCATTTCCAACAAATAGCAGAATGAAAATCATCATGATTAAGTGAATCTACTGTGGTGTGCAGATTAGCATTGGCAGTAAGCAGTGGGCACAATGTCATTTTCCGTTCCTGCAAACACTTGGGGACAGACTGAACCCCATCCCCCATAATGGCTTTCTACAAGAATGTCATAGGAAGGCAGTTTACCCTGGTGGTAAACAGAACTTAGCTGTATTCCTGACGTGCTTTGACAATAGGCAGGCACAGGGCATAATAGCAAGATGCTACTCTCTCTTCAGAGAAAAATGGGTGTGTCAGCTGGGCAGATACAAATCCTGAAAACTGATAGAGAATCCATGTGCTGCTGGCAGGCAAGTTTGTTTGTTTTTTAAGCTCTTACAAAAAGCCCTGTATTCTGGGTCTCTCTGTAGGAAAGATTCCTGTGGAGAGAAAAAATGAATATGAAGATAATTTTCAGCTAATTACCCGGCTGACCCAGAATCATCTTAATGGCTATAAGATTGATTGACTTTGTAATAATGCCAAATTATATGGCCCTCAGGGAAGGTGCTTTATGTAACATGTGCTTGTGTGTGTGTGTGTGTGTGTGTGTGTGTGTGTGTGTATGTGTGTATGCTGTATGTATGTGTGTCCACGTTTGCCAGATTTGGCACAACTGTTTCTGTTTCAAAATCAATAAACTCAAGGTTCAAAAAAACCCACGAAACTGCTCATGAAGTCATTTTATTTGTTAAGGGAGAGCCAGGAGCCTAAAAACTGGAGCCACGTGACCTACAAGGTCCCCTGTAGGTGCTCCTGCTTTCCACCCTCATCCCTTTCTCCATTCTCACCCCTTTCATCCTTCCCTTCCTCTTTAGCATCTAGCCATTCCGTGCTTTTCAGTCTTTCCAGTGTACCAAGCCACGCTCCCTCCCATTTCCAGGCTTTTGCATATGTTGTTCCCACTCTTTGAAATGCTGTGCCCCAACTCTTGCTGCCTAGCCAACAGTCTTCAGAAATGTTGTTCTTTCTCTGAGCAGCCTTCCTTCCTTATTCTCAGTTTAAATTCAGCCCCCCACTCCTTTCTACTACTGTGCATATTGACTTTCATACTTTTCTATCAGGATATTCATCCTTATTTGTCATATATCCAGACTAACAATATGTATCTTAACAGATGGCAACATAATTTCTCTTGAGATAGAAAATGCTTTTGTGGAATATAATAATATATAGGTAAACCTGTGAAGGAGAAGGTGTAACTCTGAGAGGATATGTCTTCAGGAGCCCATATGACAAAAAGAAAAAAAAAAGTCAAACTCTATGAAAGAATAAAGAAACTTGGGATTTGTTTATGGTTCCTTGTGTTTGTTATTGTGGTTGTTGCTTGCTTGCTTCTGAGCAATGGAAGGAAAAGAAGCAAAGGGAAAAGAGAGAAAGGAAGTGGAGGAAGAGGAACCTGTGAGATGGTGGAAGGCTGAGGATTGGACAGAGATCAAAGTCTCATGAGGAAGTGGAGAGGTTGAATGGACTTTTAAACAAATAATATCCAATGTGTATTTGCCTTCATTTGCTGTGCAGCCATGCTGTGGACTTTCCTCACTTCCTCTACATTTTCACCGAAGTCAGCCACATTTACAATGCAATATGTGAATGAGCATCTAGTGGAAATTGAGGAAAGGATATGTTAACATCTTCTTTGAAAGGAGTGCAATGACTGCTTTGACACAGAGATGGAGAAACTTAGTGGCAGAGAAGACCATGAGCCTGAGAGCCTCCAGCAAATGCTGAATGGAGCTTCTGATCCCACAGGGCATGGGTGTGGAATGTTCCATCCCATCCTATCTACCTCTCAGCACTTCCTGTTCTCATGTTCTTGAATGATAATTTTCTTCCTTGAGGATGTGTGTGTGCAGGGGGAACGGGGCCTGTGGGTTGGGTGGGCAGCGGGGAGAGGACGGCTATGATTTCCATTGTTCAGAAGGGAATTACATTGTACAAGATTGTAATATGTCTTACTAAGAGCCTCTTTCCCTTGCTGCCTTTAATAGAGTAAGGGGCCATGTTGGGCTGAGACCGGTTTGGCTCTGTGGATAGAGCGTCGGCCTTCGGAATGAAAGGTCCCAGGTTTGATTCCAGTCAAGGGCATGTATCCTGGTTGTGGGCACATTCCCAGTAGGGGGTGTGCAGGGGGCGACTGATTGATGGCTCTCTCTCATTGATGTTTCTAACTCTCTCTCTCCCTTTCTCTCTGTAAAAAATCAATAAAATATATTCTAAAAAAAAAAGAGGCCATGTTGGGGAAGCTCACTGGCAAGACATGACAGGCAGCCTCTGGCCAACAACCACAAGGAGCAAAGGTGGACTCCAGCTGACAGGCAGCAAGAAACTGAAACCCTCAACCCGAGGATGTGCAGGAAATTGAATGCTGAGATTGGAAATAGATTTTCCCAGTTAAGTACATGGATGACAAACCAGCCCTGGCCAACTCCTGGATTACAGCCTTGTTTGAGAACATTTTTTCCCATAAATAATTCTTTGCAAAGGATGTACCTGTAGTCATTACTCACTTAAGTATGTAATTAACAACCCTATTCACCTTATTGTCAGCTTGATTTTTCTTTGTCTCCATTTGATAAATATGTTGACCCTTTGGTTGCCTTTTGTTTACATCTATGCCATCCTCTGTATCTGTCACAGGTATACCAGTTAGTAATGTGGATTTTGTAATCAAAGAAAACATGATAATTTCAAGAGAAACATCAAAACATAAAAGTGCTTTATTCAAAGTAATGTCCATCACTAGCTACACATTTCCCCCATCTTTCAGGAAATTTGTAGATACCGTCCCAATAGAACTTTTCTTGTTTTGAGGCAAACCATTCAGAAATCCAATTTTCTACTTCTTTGTATTATTTGAAGTGCTGCTCAGAAAGTGTGTGTGTCATTGATTGGAACAAGTGGTAATCTGAAGGAGCAAGATCTGGTGAATATGGCTGGTGGGTTAATACTTTCCAGGCAAGGAGAAACCAAGATGGCAGCATAGGTGAACACCTAAACTGCTGCCTCGCACAACAATTTCAAAACTACAACTAAGAGACAGAACAGACATCATCCAGAATCACAGGAAAGCTGGCTGAGTGGAAATTCTATAACTAGAAGGAAAGAGAGGGGCTCACAGAGACTCAGAAGAGCTGCAAAAAGCTGAGGTACAGAGACATGCACGTTGGGAGAGCAGGTGGCAGAATGCCTGGCTGGCTTCCTCTGGCAGGAGGGAGACGGAGACTCCCAATTGCACTGAACTCCTTATCCTAATGCACTGAACCCCAGTTCCAGGTGAGACTTATTGGGAGGAGTCTGGACTGTCATGAAAAGGGAGGAGTGCGTGGAAATCTAGGGGAGCTGCAAAAGGGTAGAGGTCTGGGGGCACACACACCACTGCACACAGAGAGGATGGACTGCTGATTGTGCCACTGGCTTTCTCTAGTGGGCGGGAGACAGAACCTCCCAACTGCACTGAACTCCACTTCTGACTGCACTGAACCCCAGTTTGGGGTAAGACCCTGGGGACCCAGACTTATACAGGTTACAAGACACATCGTAATTAAAATACCAAGAGCAAAAGACAAAGAATATTAAAAGCAGCAAGAGAAAAACAGTTAGTTACCTACAAGGGAGTACCCATATGATTGTCATAACAAAAACTATGCAGGCCAGATAGGAGTGGCAAGACATAGTCAAAGTGATGAATAGCAAGAACCTACAACCAAGATTACTCTACCCAGCAAAGCTATCATTTAGAATTGAAGGGCAGATAAAGAGCTTCACAGATAAGAAAACGTTAAAGGAGTTCATCAGCTCTAAACTATGCCATCATATCCATAATATTATATGAAATGCTAAAAGGTACTCTTTAAGAAGAGGAAGAAGAAGAAAAAGGTAAAGTTAAAAATTATGAACAACAGCCAAGATCGGTTTGGCTCAGTGGCTAGAGCATCGGCCTGTGGACTGAAAGGTTCCAGGTTCGATTCCAGTCAAGGGCATGTACTTTGCTTGTGGGCACATCTCCAGTAGGGGGCGTGCAAGAGGTAGCTGATCAATGTATCTCTCTCATCAATGTTTCTATCCCTCTCCCTTCCTCTCTGTAAAAAAATCAATAAAATATATTTTTAAAATTATGAACAGCAAATACATACCTATCTCAGGGAGAAAGGAGTAAGGGGGATGCAGAGAGAGACTGGACAAAAATCATACACCTATGAATGAGATAAATTCGGAGGAAGGTAGAGGTAGGGGTGGGTGCTGGGTGGAGGAGAGCTATGGAGGGGAAAAAAAGAGAAACAAATGTAATAATCTGAACAATAAAGATTTAATTAAAAATAAAAATTAAAAAATAATGAATTAAAACTTCTTGCAAACGCTCTCTTTTTTTGGCATAAAATATGACATTTTTAAGCATAAATATATCTATGATGTTAACACCTTCAGAAAATTTGACATATGAAGTTTTGAAGCTTGCTGTCAATACAACAAAATCACATATATATCAACATATGTATAACACCATTTTTTGAAAAAAATCTGCATTATTAATCGATACACCTGGTATTTTATCAGCCACTGATGGACTAACCGCAATTTGATAGCCAACATTTATAGTACAGTGTTTATAACTGCATTTTTCACAGAGCAACTTTATATGTATAAAGTCATTTGAACCTCACAGCAGTCCAGAGAAGTGTTATTGTCCCTAGATGGAGAAATGGAATAAAAGGGATTAAATAACTCTCTTCAACAAACAGAATGTATTAAATTATAGTAACTAGCTATATTTTTTGTTTGTCCCAGTAATGTGACGATTTCTATGGTTTACTTTCTTCTGTTCAAGGTTGTCTCAGTGAGACTGTCCATGATGGTGGCCCCACTTCCTCTCAGCAATTAATTTGGGCACAGGACCTATGATTCGGTGCGTGAGAGACATGTGACTCCAGCAAACTTGTTAAATATGCATTAATATTTAAATTTTGGGAGAGCTATTTCCTTTTCTTGGGATTTCTCAACTAAGGAGAGATGAGTGCAGGGCTCCCAGTTGCCATCATATCCATGATATTAGAAAGAGGTTGCACATTAGATAAAGTCAAACAGATAGGCAGAACTGACAAATGGAATAATAAACTAAACCTGATGACTTTTTTTTTTAACCACAGGATCCAGCCACATCTGGAAGACCACTCTGGAAGCTGTGGAGGACACAGTGTAATGAGGCAATGTGGAAGTCAGGGCAATCTGGGAAACCAGTGCAGCAGAATAAGGTGGGAGCAGAGCTGGTAAGAAAAACTCAGCTTCTACTTCTACTCTATGGTGAAGGCAAAAATGACAGGACTCACTGCCAGATTAGTAAGGAATGTGTAAGAAAAAAAGGGAGTCAGAAATTAATTCAAGAGTGTTGATCTAAGCTCCTGAATAAATGGAATTGTCATTATTGAAGAATGGTGAAGGTGGAGAGACAAAATCAGGTTTAGGGGGAAATTAAGAGTTTAGGGAGAAATTTAAGGTACATTAAGTTTAAGATTATTTGCAGGCAATCTAGAGGAAATGTTGAGTGCCATGATGGATCCATACATCTGGAGTTCAGGAAAAGGTCCATACTGGAGAAAAAACTGTGGTGGTCAATGGCATATAGATGGAAAATCAAGCTACAAGTGTAGATGGGATTATTCAGGAGGTTGAGTCCTCTTAAAGCAGAAAAACAGTCTCTAGAGAGTATCCTGAGGCATTACACTATTTTTTCAAGTAAAGAAGAAACATCCAGAAAAGAATGGGTAATGTGCAAGTCCTCTTCATGCCCACGTCTGCCCCCCCCCAAAAAAAAAGAAAGGTGTTTCTAAAGAGGGGAGAGTTACTAACATTATCTAGACAGCTGTTTGCGTAAATTAATATAAGAACTAAAAATTAGCCATTGGATTTGACATAGTCATGAGTGACCTTAACAAGTGGTGTTTCTGTGGAAAGATAGGAAAGAAAACTTCAGGAATGACCTCAATTACAAATAGAAGAAAAAGTGGAGGTAAAGTATATGATTGACTTTTTCAAGAGAGTAAGGGAAAGGGGAGCAGAGAAATGGGCAGTACTTTGGAAATTATTAGTTATCAGAAGAAAGAGCTTATATATCCTAATGGGGGCAGGAAAGGATCAAGGTTGCCAGGGGTAGTGCCCTGTGCCCCTGATGGTCTCTGGGATGGATAATGTTCCCTGTTCCATGAGTACTATTTTCCTTGTTAGGATTAATGACTGAAGCTTGGACTTTCATGGCTTGTGATCTGGACTCTCTTGGCTTGGTCAGTATCTGGTAGTGCTTTTTGGATGTCTGTTACATGTTCCATTTCTCCCAGAGGCACCACAGGTTATCCTTAGCTCACAGGTCACCTGGTCCTACCAGGCTGGATACCAAACAGGAACACTGCTCTCAAGTCAGACACTATGCCACAGTCAACTGCAGGTGTCCAAGCCAAGACCCAACATCTCCTTTACTGTACCGTCTAGTCTACTTTGATGTGGCACGTCCCGGAGTGACATACAGTAGCTTACCTTCTACATTAAGCTAATTTAATGACTATTTAACACAAAGAGACAGACATACTCTGCTGTCAAAGTACAGAGGATAGAAAATTAGCACTAAGTTCATCCTTCTCTCATCTTGCCTCCTCTCTCTCCTTTCCTTAGTTCCCCAGAATGGAAAGCAGGAAAGCCCTCTCTATATCAGATTCCCCTTCTATAATAAACAACAAATTCTAAGACTGAAATTGTATATATATTTTACATTACAGAAAAACTCTAATCTTGAACAAAATGGGATGTAACGTGGAAAGTGAAAGAAATTAGGCAAATCCATTGTTAAAATAATATCCTGTCCTTCGGTTCTGCTGCATATTTCTATTTTGATTGTCATAAACTAAATATTACCTCGGTTTTTTCTTCCACAACCTTTCTGAAATTTTTCTAATTCCCTAAATTTCCTCTCTCATAATTCCCAAACCTCTCCAACCCCCAGTAGATAAATGCCTTGGGCTACAGGGAAAGGCATCATCATCAGAAAGACAAAGCTTCAAAGACAAGGGGAGACCTTCACAGAAACTCAGACCCTACCTTTCCCTCCACCTCAGCTCTGCAGGTTCAGAATTACAACCTAACATTGTGCAGGCGATATATCACCCACGGATAAACTCACTTGATGGGTAAAATCTGAGTGCCCAATTATTGATTTACAAGGAGAACTTTAATGAACCATTCCTACCCCACCCCTCCAAGCCAATGCATTTCCTGTCTCCTCACGCACACTATATAGGAAGTCCCCACCAGCACACTGTATAGGAAGTCAAGCTTTAATCAGAAGGTTGCTTGCAGAGCAGAGACTGGGGGCAAGTTGAGTTAATTAGATGATTCCAACATTTAATGTCATCAGGCTGCCGAGGCCTGAAGCATCCATCTCCGTAGCAGCTCACACCTTCAAAAGGCTCATTCCTGATTCTGGAAACTTTCTTCCCTCCTCAGAGCTGAGAGAGCCCTGAGCTCTGCCATTCTTTGTCTCTGAGAAGCTCTTTTCAGCGCTTCCGTGGCCAACTCACTCCCTTTTGATGTATCCTCATTTCTTTAGACACGATGATATAGCACTTGCAATCAAGACACGGTGTTTCAGACGCAGCGATTGTGTGTCATCATTCTTTATTGGTTGTAAAGCTTAACTCAGAGCAATGTTCCCAGGTTTCCCTAATAATCAGAATCAATTAGGGCCCTTTGTTGAATGCATACGGCTTTCTAAGTCCTTCCCTGGAGTCTTTGATTCCGTAGGTCAGATCAGGAAACACTATCTGCAACGGATAATTGATATCTCACTGAGAAGGTTCGAAAACAATGTATAACTCCTTGGAGCCTTATTAAATTTATTTCAGACTTTGGTTCCATAGATAGAACTACAAATGGTTTTGCCCAGTATAAATCCCAGGTACTGATATTCTTTGAAAAACTGTAATATAATTATGGCATTGAAATTAGAGTTGGGAGCAAGAGCCTTTCAGATGTCCAATAATGGTTTTCAGTGATGTAAAAAGCAAGTTATGCCCTAGCCTTTATTCTCTTAAACTTTCCTTTAAAAACCAACCCAGCTTTTTAGAAAATGGATATTCCCTCAATTGCCATAGATAAGAAGAAGAAAGAGTCGAGACCCACAGGTTGAAAACTGCTACCCAAGGTCGCCTAAGACCATCGGAAAAACAGAGATTTACATTACGATTCATTAACAGTAGCAAAATTACAGTTATGAAGTAGCAACGAAAATAATTTGAAGATTGGGGGTCACCACAACATGAGAAACTGTATTAAAAGGTCACAGCATTAAAAAAGGTTGAGAACCACTATTCTAAAAGAAGTCCTTTCCAACAAGACTCTCATGGTGAGCATTCCTTTGCTTCTATAGCCAGGTGGTTCCACAGCACTTCTAGGGACCAAGACAGCTTCTAAAATATTTGTCCCATCTGCTTTTGTAGTTGCTGCTCTATTCTTTTTCTTAAAATATGGCATAGAATATGAGTCATGTTGAGCTGTTCTTAAAAAGAAGACTTTTATCTCAGAATCATATGTGAATCATTTAAATCCTACTTAACAATCCCTTCAAGACATTATGGCATGATGTTATGTATTAGTAAATAAGGACAACCACAAAGAAATAAGTTTTCTGAGTAAACGTATTACTTTCAGGAAAGTGTTGACACAGAAGTACACTTCTAACTGTAGATTTTATCACTGGAAAGTAAATGGTTCATTATAATATCTCAGCAAATTCAACTTTGTGAATAATTTTTCAGTTTTTAAAGTTTAAACATCTTGTATAAAAGCAAGAAACACTGCAATATAAAATATAGTTGTAATATTTTTAGAGTTCCATTAAAGTAATATTACATTAATAGATAGGTTAAGATTTAATAAAGGTAAATCCATTAAGTTAAAATCTAAAAAGAAGAAAGCATTAGGTATTTATAAAATACTTTCCTTCACTCCTCATTCTCATTATGTTTCACTTCATTAATGTTTAAGTCAATTTTAAATTAGTGAAAATATATTTCTACAGTCGCCCTTAAAACTTAAAACATTACATAGAATTAAAGTAATTTTGACATTATTACCAATGTGGACTCTCTCCTCATCTCCCCAGAGAAAACCATCATAATGAGTTTAGTGTGCTTCACTCCAGAGCTTTGTAGAGAGTTTTAAATAACCTCACAAATGTGCACAGATATGAATATGCCAAAGGAAAATTGAGAAGTTGGCTTTCAGTCCAAGCTCTGCTGGACCCACCTATGCTGACAAACAGATAATGGCAGATAAAATACAAAAGAGAAAAGAAAACAAAACGTGGACTTAAAAACAAAGAAACATACAAACAAAAAAACCCACAAGATAAACAGTCTTCTAGACCAGAAATAAGAACCACAGCTTTCTGAAACTCTGGGTTCAAGAATAAGCAAACAATGGTAGCCCTGAATTCAGCCACTGGGGAGCGAAGGGAACTAAAATTATCAGAATGAGATGAGAGATACCAGAGCTCAATGACTTAAACATCCTCAATGAATCCTTCTTATTTTAATAAAAACAATATTACCTTAGCACTTCAGAAAATCAGATCCGGAGGGTAATTGTAAGACAATGTGCAAAGACCTCCCCTGAGAATGGAGTAGGAGCTTATGGGAAAGGTCATGTGGATATAGTATACTCTTCCTCAATTATTTCTTTTCTCCTTCTACTTACTACTCCTTTTCTGTGACTGTTCAAGGGTGGCAGTGGGATCCGTCCACTCCAGTGCAGCCAAAGTTAGGCTACAAAGTCTGTAGAGAATTCAAAAATAATAATAGAATCAACTAAAACAGGTTTTTTGTTTTCACCTGGCTCCAACAATTCTAAATAAGATCAGTGATAAACTATCCCTACTTCAAAATATCTTTTGTCAATATAAATTCTAAGCAATTGATGTGGGTACGATTGAGTTTTAATAATAGGTAAGCTTCAAAGTAGAAATTTTATAAATGTTAATCCTTTGATAACCATTGTATTCTAAATGGAGGAATATTTGGAGAACTCCTGCTTAAATATGTTCAAGAAGATTCAGAATTCTTTCAGCTTGAGTCCAATTTCTGCCTTCTCTGAATCTTTACATTCCTGCTTAAACAGTAGGATTTAAATAAACAGTGGTAGGACTCTAATTGTAAGGATAAAGAAGTTGCATTTGTTACTTCAGTTATGTCATTCTATGTAGCCACTTTGAGCTTTTATTTATTCAAAATTATATTTTATTTAAAAATATTTGACTACACAGACATTTGAAACTGCACAGACATTTGAAACTGCCTTTATGTACACGGTGAGTATTAGAATAGCTGAATTTATTGTGAGAGTTTTATAAATTTTTGTAAAATATTTTCATATTTTTAAGAGTTGTCTAAGCATTTATATAATGGTTACTTTGAGTGAGAAAAAGTTAGAAGTTAAAATTAATAAAATGTTAAAATGTGATCCACTCTGAACAGGTAGATTAAACAATCTGTCTATACTAGTCAAAGAATTTGAATATGCAGAAATGTATTTTAACAAAGCCATTGACAAATGTGCACAAGGAAAGACTTGAACACAGAACCATCATGTTATTTATGGAGTGATAGATTAGTATATAGATAGTTTTTCTTTTTAACAGAAAATTAACTTAATATTATTTAAAAGCATTAATTTACTACTTTTTTCCTATGGTAGACATAATATTTAATTCTCTAAACATTAACTTTTTAATTTGCTTGACTATATTTGAAACTTAATAAAAATAAATTTTCATTGCTTTTCTCGTTACTATTAGTTTTGTTTCATGATAGTTATTAAAAATAATTTTGTCACAAAGAAAAGGGGCCTTAGAAAAAAGATCCATTCTCAAAGTCAAATAGGCTGGGTTAGCCCCTGCTCATCCCATAGTCAAATCTCCCGGTTCCTGAAGCTGGTAACTGCAGAGGTACTGATGTAACCAAAGCTATGGTTTTGAAATTGAGAATGATAGAGGTTCATACTCTCAGCAGTATTTAATATATTAAAAAGAATTACTTTATCCTAATGAATTTTCAACCTAAGGAATTAGAATTAGACCAGGGATCACAAATGTACAATTCAAAAACCAAATGTATTTTACTCACACCACACAATATTATGAAAAAGAATTAAGAACCAAAATGCTATTGTTGCAGAGTTTACCAGGCAACCAGAAAACACACACTGGGTACTCAGAGGATTCAGGGGGGAAATAAACCTTTATTCAAAGCAGTGCTGCTGGCTCAGGGGATTTGAAGATCCAAAGCCTGAACATCTTCTACAATTAGATTACTCCTTATACATTTTCCTCAATGTCTTTGTTTCCTAACTTCCAGGCTTTTGTGGCGGGCCTTTGCAGCCCTACCTAAATTAGAATGGGGAAGTAAGATTACAGCTAAAGGCCTGGCCTGGGTGGTGCCAGTGTCCTCCCCTCTGGCTAAACTGTTAAATTCCTGGTTTGTGGCCCTTGCAAACTGGGAGTATTTAGGAAAATGCATTGCTGCCTAAGGAAAAGCAGTGACTTAATTATAGGTTAGCGAGAATGTGCATTAGGAACTGGTTAACCAGGTATAGACTCAGATTGCAAATCCCCTTAACCCCGAGGGTGCCCCCTATTTTTCTCCTCACTATGTTCTAGGTATTGGCTTGAATTCACATTTCTGGTCTTGAAATTCACATTTCTGATCTTGCAAAATATGACATCACTGGACCTCCGTCTTTGCTTGGCAGCATCTGGCTGAAGCTGAAATACCCCTGGCTGGGTTCATTCTCTCCTGGACTTGCCCTAAAAATCATCTGAGACCGTGGCTTTACAAAACTTCCTCGCCAAGCGTTCCCCCTACTTATCTTTCTTTCAGCTTTTAACCAAATAATATTGACTGCATATAAACCTTCATTCATTCATTCCTCATTCAACAAATGTCCCAACCCACAGGTTAAGTCAACGAGGACTCTAGAGGGAGAGTGGGAAAGAAAGGGACAAGAGACATAAGGAATGGAGACAAGACAAAGTTCTGATCAAGTCTCATTTATTCATTTGGAATTCGGGGTATTTATAGGGAGAAAGAGGAATGAGGAAGTTAGCGAAAATTCCTGGCCCTAAGGCGAAACACCTGGCTTACAGGAGGTAGGGAAAGAGATAGGGTTGGGGTAATAGAAACCTAGCCCGAGGTTAGTGCTAATGTGGCTGGAGCTTACTACAAAATGGCTATAAAGCACAACAAGTTTCCCACAGGTCCCCCTTTTCTTTAAACTTTGAAGTTTCCCACAAACAAATACTTGTTGAACACATCCTAAGTTCTGAGGAGTGGCGATACAGCAATAAGCAAAACAAAGTATTTACCTCTATGGAGCTTACATGGGATTTGAGGAGGTGTGGGGATAGAAAACAAATCGGAAAACAAATGTGTAAGTAATATGTTATTTTCAGGTAATAGAAAGAGTGGCCAAGAGAGCAGAGCAATAAGTTCTTGCTACATTATCCTCCCATTTTGGTGGAGGAATAATGTAGATTAATTCAGTTACATTCACACTGGAGAAGTTATTGATGAAAATTTGACTAGACAAGGTTTCCTTATTTGCAGGAAAGGGTAATTGATTGCTTTATTTGCTTGCAAATATGAATTCTACATATAAATGGGAGAAAGTTGGCTTGCTGGCTGAAGAAACTTAACTCTCCGTTCCCTGGAAGACATGCTTTAGAGGTCCAAACAGCAGGCACCTGGTTTGCCCAGGACAGTCCTGGTTTACATCCATGGACCAAGCTTAGTTACTTATAATGGTACCATGCACGCTCAGAACTGTACAATCATTATGTGGTCAAGTATTTATTGGGAAGACTATAGAAAATATTCAATAAATTATATCAAACCTTTTTTAAATTATATGGTTACACTGTTTATTTAGAGAGCAATAGAACACATAATTTAAATATTAAATATTAAGTATATCAACTACTATTGATCAAGTGCATCCTAATTTTGAATGAGCAAAATATATTCAGAAAATATATATTTCCCAATAGCTGATGCTGATGAATGCTGATTTTATACTCATTACATCATCGTTCATTTTTTTTTGTGGTGAGGACTAGGCAGAAGGCTTGACATTGATAAAAAGAACTTGCTCTAGACAAAGGTTAACACTAGCATGTGTGGTAAGGAAGGAAACAGAATTGACTTTCATGGCATGTTTTAATCACTGGATGAATTGTATCAGTTGAGGTTATAAAGCAGATTCTATTTTATGATAAAGGATGCGCCCTGGAGATGGAACGGTAAGCAGTTCTTCTGTGAATATATTGATTTTTAGCAATGAAATGGATAAGTGGTTTAAATTTAAGGATTTGAAAGGTGTTTTCTAAGAATACTTAGGAACTGTAGGCAGGAAGCGTGGGAGCTAAGGGAGTTACTCGGGTATTTGTTTACTGTCTGTAAAGCAATTTAGCGGTAATCAAACTACATCGTAGTGGCCAAACTTGAAGAATAATAATGGATCCTCGAAGATCCACACCTGCTTGGCAATTCCATCCGACAAGTCCACATCCACAGCTCCTCATTCTGCTGCAGCTTCTCTAAGTAATCTGTAGAAAATCCCACTTCGCAGCCAGATCTAACTTCAAAACAAACTCATTTTGCAGAAGGAACAGCTTGTAGCCTATTATGTCTCCAAACAGGCAGTGGAACAGAGAGGTCAAAGTGGCATTCTTCAAGAACAAAGTTTGCTTCAGTTTCTTGGAAAGGAAATTCTGTGCAGAGGATACTTTCTGTCTGGATCGATATTATGGGTTTTAACCTCTTTCAAGTACAAAAACAGTCACTTTGACTTTCAAAGGAAAAAAAAAGAAATATACGGAAGGCAGTTTTGAGGTGGTGGCATTCGGAGTATAAATATGCTAACTGAAACAGCACACAACTTTCCTGATTATAAAAATAACAGGTACAGAAAAGTGAAAAACAATGGGGGTGATTTTCATAACTGTGTTTAAGTCTCATAGTAGAAAGTTCTAGGTTTTATTTCAAAATGATTTGGTTCATATGTAGGCTTTTGACCACATCCTTACCCTCATCATCACCATTCTCATTACTGTTGCTGGTATGATGGGAGAACCCATTGCCCCTTACCAATGGCATATGTCCTAGGTGAAAAGTAAAGAAAGATTTCCTTTGAAAAAGTTTGATATTCTTTTCTTTCCCTTTTTTCCCCTTTTTGTTTCTTTACCTTTCGCCTCTTCTTTCTCTCCCTCCTCCTCCTGCTCCTGCTGCTTCTTCATCCTATGCTATAAAACCTAACGAGGGTAATTATATTAATTTTTAAATATATTTCTAGTGTAAATAAATTGCTTTCAAATAAGGTTGAATGCTAGAAAGTTTTACTCAATTACTTTAATAGTTCTTTTCAAAGAAAGATTCCATTATTTAGTGTATTTTAGAATCTAATTAATTTTAACCAATTTTTGCAGATCTGAGATGTTTAAGAACTAAAAGAAAATAACAGCATGGTCATGTGTCTCAGAAACTATCATCTGACTATAAAACAGACATAATGGGATAAAAAAAACCTCACTCATCATATGAACACATGGAAGACTGCCAATTTTTTTCTTTACAGAACTAATTGATAGAAAAATAAAAACACTCTTTGCACACAATCCATCAATTGCACTCCTTAAAATATACTCAAAACAGTTAGAAACCTGTGGCCACACAAAAACCTATACATAGATGTTTATGGCAGCGTCATGTTTGTTTGTTTGTTTGTTTGTTTTTCCCTGTCTGGTCTCAGTCTGAACACACTGGCAGCTTTATTTTTAATTGCCAAAACTTGGAAGCAACCAAAATGTCCTTCAGTAGAGGGAAAATAAATTACAGCATACCCAGACAATGGAATATTAGTTAGCATGGAAAGAAGTAATCTATCACACTATAAAAAGACATGGAGAAAAGTTAAATATACCAGTATATTGCTAAGTGAAATTAGTCAATATAATAAGGCTACACACTGTATGGTTCCAACAATATGCCATTTTAGAAGAGGCAAAACTACAGAAACTGTAAAAAACAAATAAACAAACAAACAACAACAACAACAAAAAAAACAGCTACCAGAACAGGGTGGGAAAGATATGAAGAATGAATAGAGCATAAACATTATATGTTTGTCCAAACCCATACAATGTACAAGAACAAAAGTGAACCTTAAGATAAACTATGGACTTCAGGTGATTATGATGTGTCAGTGTGGGTCGCCACTGGTAAAGAAAGATATCATTCCACTGAGTGATGTTGACCATAGGGAAGGCTGTGCATACGTGCAGTCAAGAGCATAGGAGAAATCTCTGTATCTTCCTCTCAATTTTGTGGTAAGCTTAAAACTACTGTAAGAAGATACAGTCTTTAAAAAGCTAATAAAGTATTGCTTACAATACTTTCTGTACTTCAAGGTGGAAAGAATAAAGGCTTTTCTTAGAAACGGTGAGGTGTTCACGCTACCATACATGGCAGGAATTTTCCAAGAATCATAGCCAAGGTGTGATGTTTATGCTAAGAAGGGATAAAGGATTTAGACAGATAAAGAGGCAGTGAAAAATGATCTCAAATAAACCTAAAAAGGAGCAAAACTGAAAATGCTGTGGCTAAATATCATTATTTACCTATATAAAGCATATGTTTGAATTTTATAAAGCATTACTGACAATATCAGCATTGTTCCCTTATTAAATCAAAGAACCTATATGTCCAATTTTTCTTTTCTTTCCTTTCATTTATTTTAATTAAACCAAAAGAGGGGAGATGAGTGGAAAATTAAGACAGTTAGAAATATGCCTATTATTCATAAAACAATCTCCAAATGATGTTAATCATCATACCTTTAGTTTAGTTCTCAATGTTTTTGTGTCCACAAGTAGGAAGAGCATCACATTTCATGGGAAGTTCTGGTTAAATTGGGAATATCATCTCTGGAAGATATGTCACCATGTAATCTATGCCAGACTGTCTATATATATAAAAGCCTAAGCAACTGTTATGACCAATAGACTGATAGCTATGATGCACACTGACCACCAGGAGGCAGACAATAAAAGCAGGAACTGCTCACTGGTGGTCAGTGCGCTCCAATAGCCAATCTCCTGTGTCTCTCCCCCCAGTCAGCCCCAATCAGCCCTGATCAGTACTGGGCAAGACAGCCTCAATAGGCTCCAATAGCCAGACAGATTGAGGAATTCTGTGCACGAATTTATGCACCGGGACTCTAGTTTTATCAGAATTGCTTTAGATGACCTAGACCAGAAGGAAGATCTATATCAGAGATTCAAAGCAGCCTTCTACCTTCATTCAGCCCTTCATGTACTTGGAGTAAAATATTTCTTTAAACTAAGATAAATGGAAGAAAATAGTTATTAACATAACATTGAAGCCCACAAAAGCCTAATTTGACCTAATTTGACTATTGTGGAAGGAAGCAGTATCTAGAAAGTTCTCTGGATGAAGTTATCCTTAGGCTAAAACCTGAAAGATACGTCTGTGTGGGTATTTATCTTTTTTCTACCATTAGAATCACTGGAGAATTTCTCAAAAACAAGTTTCAGAATGCTCCCCTCTATCCTAAAGCAAAAGACAAAGAGAGAAAGAAAACTGAAAGTTAACAGAACCTATGATTTGTTCACTGCTGTGTCCCCAGAATTCATCCCAGTGTACACTGGGTGTTCAATAAATATTTACTGACTTACTGACTGACAGGAGAGATAATCAGACGCTGGGTTCTTGATGGCGGCTGCTGGTTCCAATACTCCACAGGCTTAAGCCTAATATCTTAGGTGCAATTAAGCCGTAATGAAATGAATACTGGTTTTGCTGTTGTGTGTCTTGGAGGGAAAACCATTTGTCACCATGAAAAATAATGATTGTTTGCAATGCCCTGTTGGAGTACATTCAGCTCTGGCAATTTCAATGTGATGCCAGTCCTGTTTTTCACGTTAGGTTCCATCCACATTTTTAAAAGCATATGAAAGGGCTCTGTGTCCTGTCACCATCCAAATCCGGGCAGAATTAGATATAAATATTCATTAGAACTCCCTTCACCTCCCCTTAAAACCCTTTATTGAAATGGAGATTTTGACTTTTAGGATAATGAAGACTACCAAAAGCATTTATTCTTGAAAAATTAATAGATTAATAAAATGTCATCGCTCTAGTCTCATTAGGATGAGCTTTTTAATTTTTTTTTTTACGTTAAGGACATTTCAATGTACTGTGCTTCTTTTTGTTAGAAAAGCACCTTGTCTTTCAGGAGGTGAAATGCTCCTTAATAACGTGCTGTAATTTCTATATTCCTCTATTCATTCTCGATTAAAGGCAGCCGGAATTCCACTTATTTTGGTGATCAATGAAACTGTGAAGGTCTCCTCTGTCTTTGGTTAAATATGGCAGGCCTTGGGCTCTGCGCCTTCACTTGAGGACCTACGAAACAAGCCATCAGAGGTCTCCTGTGCATTTCAGAGTTGTTCTCTCTCCTTCACAGGAGGAATAAAGGAATAAAACAATGAAGGAAGTCCTGTGAGGATTCATACGTCCCTGTTTACACAGCGATGTTCAGCAATATTGCTCACGGAGGCTTATTGGTTTGGGGGACAATAAGTATTTATCATCAATAAAACTAGAACACTGAAAACAGAACCATGCTTTTGACACTTTTCAGAATAGGAACATCTGAAAAAAGGTAAACTCTTTGTTTTGCTTTTTGGTGTTTTCTGGTTGCCTCTTTTTTCTTCGAAGGGATTGTCTCATCCTTGGAAAACCTCGATGTGCACGCAGTGAATCAAGACAAATGAAGAGCAATGATTCGCTGTCGCCTGCCGCCTCTCAAACTGTGTCTGTAAAGTCTAACTTCAGTTTGAACAAAACAGGTGCCCTGGTGTTTTCAGCTCCACATCTGTTGCGGGATATAATTATAGCGCGGATGTCTGCTCAATCTGAGTGGTTTCCATTGTGCCTCTGTCTATAGTCAGAGCCTTGTTTCCTAATTATTTTACTAGTCGGTTGGTCTTTGCCACATGTTATTGAAAGAGTGTGATTTGGTTTCTCAATTCATCACACCCTATTGTTCTTTATTACTTGCAACAGTAATATCACAAATATTTAAAGAGGACTTCTAAAATTTACTTGAAATAAATTCAAAAGGTTTAATTTGAATAATTTTGTCAATCTCTCATACAAATATATGTGATGGATTGATGCTAATGCCTTTAAAAAACAATCAAAGGCTTACTTTAAATAAAATTGCATTTAATTCTTAGTAACTTTATTTTACAAAAAAACAGTAATAGGAGGTGATATAGTATTGGTAAGTAACTGTTGCCTTCCCAACTGTCATATTCCTCCCCCTCCTCACTTCTTTGCTAATGCAGATGACATCCAACTATAGGGTCTCAAAATGCCACACATCATTTTCTTAAAGTTCCTTGCATCTAGGTCACAGGCATGTGACCCAATTCTAGCAGGAGGCACTTAAAGAAAAGTTGATTAGGAAATTTCTGGAAAAGATTTTCCTTCCTATTTAAAAATAAAATGTATAGAGAAAAATTGCATTTTTTATGGCCGATATTGTCGTGTCTACATGTTATACTTAAACTACAGCTACACTCTTATATCCAAGAGGTTTAAATAAACTTAAGGTCCAGGAGAATTCTCAGAGAATGTAGAGCTGAAATATGAACAGGCCTAAATCTTTCATTATAATACTAAATTGTTGAACCAATCCTGAAAGTACTCAGCTTTTGGATTCTGTGTGTGTGTGTGTGTGTGTGTGTGTGTGTGTGTGTGTGGTGTATGTGTGTGCGGGGGATGTATGAGATAATTATATTACTTTTGTTAAACCACTTGAGTTAGATAGTCCATTACTTGTAGACAAAAGAATACATGAAAAAGCACAATGTTGATAGGAAATTTGATTATTATGATGTAATGCAGAGCTATACCTATACCAAATAATATATTCTTAAAACTCTAAGTTACAGTAATTTGAATACTGTCTACTATAATCTTTTACCAAAGCCATAGCAAACTTGTCCAATGACAATAATTATTCTGATTTGGTACTACAAGTCACATTTAAATAGATTCAGATTCTAATGACATTTTCTCTCTTCAAAATGGTGCTGATAATTTGACTAGAACTCTTTGTAGAGTGGTTTGTGCTTATTTGTTTGGTTTTAGTTTTGTTTTTGTTCATGAATGGAGATAGAAGAGAGTTTTCTCAAAGTCATTAAAATACACTACATTGAGGATTTTTTTAAATTAAGATATTGTATAATTGTGTAGGTCCACATGAAACAATGCACACTACAGATTGCCAATGATAAACAGTTTTTCAAATGTGCTCTAATGTTGAAGTCATTTTAAGTACACACAAAAAAAAAATCTTACCTTATTTTCCTCACAACTTTTCACATATGTTTCTAGGGGAGGGAAAAGAAGACCTCCTTTTATAAGTTAATACCAAACAAAACAAGTGGGTAATTTATAAGCCTATCGCCTGCTCACAATTCAGAAAAACTGAGTTACTCGATTTCTTGCAGCAAGGTCAGAATGGAGTTCTAATCTACCGTGGGTAATTTGGATGAAGAGACAGGCTTTAAGGAAAAAGTAAATAAGCATTCCACTTTGGCTGATAGCCTAGATAAATTTAATGTGTGAGTGCAGTCACAGAAATGGGATAAGGATTAATGGAGAGAAGGAAACATGAATTTCACATTAAAAAGATTAGGGAAATCCCAACCTTTATTATAAAATATCTGTGAGCCTATAAAGATGATTTATAATACTGGAAAAGCTTTAGATATGCTTTGGCTAATGCTCCTGGGAGGCTCAGAAAACATAATCCAATTTACTGGTGGTGTACAAAAGAGACATACTTTAAAATAATTGCTATTTTAAACTGTGGCCTTCGTGGAGTGCTGGCATCTAATCACAACATAAGGATTAACAGATATTGTTAAACTGCTACTGTAAAAAATGTCATGTTTTTGGACCTCGTGTTCCACCACAAATAGTATGAAAAGCCAGCTATCTGAAAGAATTGTTTCAACTAATGTGTGCTGAGTCACCACAGAGAAGGAAAACCAGAAATGAACTAGAAGTCACAAATATGTCACATCTTCATTAAACTTTTTGAGTCATCCATTTGCTACTTTTGAGGAAAACAAAGCTGTGGCTACCACACATACCTTAATGTGCTTGAAAACACATCCTTCTAGTCATAGGAAGGACTAGAAGATTCAGAAGCATTTTAGTTCAGGATTAAATGTAGGACCAAAGTAGAGGAATATGGGAGATTTGTTTTCTGTCTTACTTCTCTTCTCTCTTCACCAGTGGAAGAGCCAATTTCTTGAAGGATTTATATCTTAACAGGTAGAAAATGCTCATCCACATTATTGATCAAAATGAAGGCAGCTATTGTCCCATTTATAAGATTATACCTGTTGTCCAAGTATAACTATTAGTAGCACCTCTTTCACTCTCACTGATTAGTTTGATCATAAATGGCATATTCACCCCAGTCATCAGATATGACAACACAAATGCTTAGAAGACTTTGTTCAATTGATTTTGTATATCTGGATTAAACATAAGCCTTATCATTATAGAGAGATTTTGACGAAAACATTTTCTGTGCTCCATCAGAGACTAAGTCAATCAAGCATAGCATATGCACAAGCAAAAACATGTAACTGTTTTAACATGAGATAATGGCAAGTGAATTCTTACTCTATTCTTTGGTTGTTTTCTGATACAAATAGTCTTCTTCCATTTCTGTTGTAACACAAAGCAGCCATAGACAATACATTTATTAATGGGTGTGACTATATTCCTCCCAAAATCCTTTCTTACAAACCATCCAGGCCAGCAGCCGCAACATGCCAGGGCCTGAACTTGATCAGTGTTCTGAAGCTTACTTCACTTTAGAATCAACTGGGGAAAATTTAAATACACCACCAACATCCAGGGCCTATTCCCTCAACTCCTGATTTAACCATTCCTGGTGGAGCCCAAGCTTTGGTTTAACAGTCTTGCTGTAATTCTAATGTGAGCTGAGACCGGTTTGGCTCAGTGGATAGAGCGCTGGCCTGCGGACTGAAGGGTCCCAGGTTCGATTCCGGTCGGGGGCATGTACCTTGCTTGTGGGCATATCTCCAGTGTGGGATGTGCAAGAGGCAGCTGATCGATGTCTCTTTCTCATCGATGTTTCTGACTTTCTATCCCTCTCCCTTCCTCTCTGTGAAAAATCAATAATATATTTAAAATATATATATTTAATTCTCATCTGACACCAGGGTACATGCGCTACGTCTCATTTCAGCCATTACCAATGTGGGAATTTCTTCAGAAGAAACGGTTAAATGTAATGGATGGTGTTTATTCGTATGCGTCTTTAGTACCTCTATCTGCATTATTCAGAAAAGATTTATAACAGCATGTTTTTGTGGGTTGTTTTTTTCTTGTTTGTTTTAGTTAGACTGCCAGTGGCCTAAAGGCTCTGGGTGCTAACAACATAATACAGCAATTAACTCTAGTTTGATGCAATTAAATCATAACCGTAACTAACTGTGCTTTGCTTTGAGGTAATTACGATTTTTAAAAATTATGGAAGTGTAGTTGGCATACACTATTAGATCAGTTTCAGGTTTATAACATTTGTTATTTGGCTTTTATACACCTTACAATGTGATCACAACACTAAGTCTAGTAACCATCTGTCACCATGCAGTTATCACAGTATTATTGGCTATATTCCTTCTCACCTTTTTCACCTATTCCAACTCCCTCCTCTCTAGCAAACATCAGTTTGTTCTCTGTTGTTTTTAATTTTATTCTGTTTGTCCATTTGTTTTGTTTTGTTCTAAGATACCACATGTAAGTAAAATCATATGGTATTTCCCTTTCTTTTTCTGACTTATTTCACTTAGTATAATATTCTCTAGATTCATTCATGCTGTTGCAAATGGTAAGATTTCATTCATTATTCATTGCTGAGTAACATTACATTGTAGGTACATATATACCATATCTTCTTTACCCATTTATCTATTGATGGATGCTAGGTTGCTTTTATATGTTGGCTATTATAAATAACTAGAGACCCAGTGCATGAAATTTGTGCATGGGAGGGGGGCGCTCCTCAGCCCAGCCTGCATCCTCTTCAATCTGGGACCCCCTGGAAGATGTCCAACTGCCATTTTAGGCATGATCCTGGGGATTGGGCCTAAACCAGCAGTCAGACATCCTTCTCACAATCCCGGACTGCTAGCTCCTAACTGCTCACCTGCCTGCCAGCCTGATCACCCCTAATTGCTCCCTCACCAGCCAGGTCACCTCTAACTACCCCCCTCTGCCATCCTGGTGGCCCTCATTATAACCCCTGCAGACCTGGTTACCCCTAATTGCCCCCTGCCAGCCTGGTCACCCCCAAATGCCCCCCCTGCCAGCCTGGTTGCCCCCAATAGCCCCACTACTGGCCTGGTTGCCCCATGCAGCCTGTTGTTCAGTCATTTGGTCATCCCTCACTAACCACCCTGCCAGCCTGGTCGCCCCACACAGCTTGCTTGTTTGATCATCTATACAGTTATTTTAGTTATGTTGGCTCCTGGCTTTTTATATATTAGGATGTTGCAATGACCATAGAGGTGCATATATTTTTGGAATTAGTGTTTTCATTTGCAGGAGAAGTGAAATTGATAGGTCATATAGTAGTTCTCTGTTTTTTGTTTGTTTTTTTGAGGAATCTCCACACTGTTTTCCATACTGGCTGTACCAATTTACACTCCTACCAACAGTGCCTGAGTGTTTTCTTTTGTCCACATGCTCAGCTACACTAGTTAATTATTGACAGGTTGATAATAACTATTTTGATAGGTGTGAAGTGATATCTCATTGTAATTTTGACTTGCATTTTTCTGATGAATAGTGATGTTGAATAACTTTTCATACACCTGTTGATCATCTGTGTGTCTTTAGAGAAATGTCTCTTCATGAGCTTTGCACATTTTTAAAATGAATTTTTTATTGAGTTATATGAATTCCTTATATATTTTGGATATTAACCCCTTATCAGAAATATCATTTGATAATATCTTCTCCCATCCCATAGGTTGTCTTTTCATTTTGTTGATGGTTTCCTTTGATGTTCTAAAGTTTTTAATTTGATGTACTAAAAAGATAATATAAGGCTAATGTCTAAGTGTTTACTACCTACATTTTTGTCTAGGAGTTTATGGTTATAGGTCTTACATTTAAGTTGTTAATCCATTTTGTTTATTTTTTAATATGGTATAAGAGAGTCGTCCAGTTACATTTTTTTTTTGCATGTATCCATCCAGTAGAGTTCATTGTTTAAGAAATATAGTATAGGAAACAAAATTTATTTAGTTATCTGGTCAGACTTTTAGAAAAATGAAATTGATGTTTATTATCAAACTTCTACAAACGTGTTATGGGGGGAAACAATGATAAATTATTTTCAGGTTGGGGCCTATTATCTTTTAAAAGTATCACTTTTGATTATTGTTGATTTTAACTCTGAAAAGAGCTATGTAATCAAAAAATTAGGAAGCATCAAAATATGATACGCTATAAATAAAATTATTTCTGGTGTAACTCCAAAAATACATTAGCATATATAATTATGCCCTTTAAAGAATTAGGTCCAAATTAAAGATGTGATATGACTCAAGCATTAAATACAACTGATAAAAAGAAAATGGCAGTGACAAGACAGCAACTATTTATTTTTATCATTATTCCTAAGTAAATTTTCCAGAGAATAAAAACTGACCGTTGAAGAAAAGGTAGGGGACTGCTGAAAGGGGCTCCCTTGATTGGGCAGCCCCCACTGCTGCAGGGTTCCCTCCCAAAGCCACCAGCTCAGACACGGAGAGTGCATCATTTTGAAGGGGAAGTGGATGTTATTGAAAGCCTGAATATCTACAGCTACGGCACATATCAAACAGCTGCAAACTTCAGAACACTTATCCTCAATTGGCCCAAACACACAGATTCAGAAGAGCTCTACACCCCACCATGAAAAGGTTGGATTTTGCCTGGGATAAAGTGAGGTCTCTGGTCCTGGCAAGACAGAGAAACATGCACACTATGGGAGCCGGAGGAGCAGTGCAATGCAGGGAACTGCAATACTGACCTAACTGGGAAACAGGTGTGCCAAACAGAACAATAGAGGAAATAAATGACCTTCACTACTGCACATTTTATTTTTATTTTTTTATATTTTTCATCTTTTATTTAAGAAACTAATTTTTTTCTTTTTTTCTTCACTTGATTTTACCTTTTAAACTATTATATTTTTATTTTTTCCAGAAGGAGATGAAACTCAGCAAGGATTAGAAAACCTTTTTTAAAGAAATAATGACAGAAAACTTCCCTGATATAGGAAAGAAAAAAAAACACAAAAGTCCAATAAGCTCACAGAGTCCCAAGAGACCCCAAAAGACTGAAACAAGGGACATTATAATTAAATTGGCAAACACCAATGACAAAGTAAGAATCTTAAAGGCTGCCAGAGAGAGACAGATAGTTACCTAGCAGACTAGTTACTGCTTTCTCAACAGAAACTCATCAGGCCAGAAGGGAATGGAATGAAATATACAAAGTCATGCAAAGGAAGGATCTAAATCCAAGAATACTGTACCAGCAAGGCTATCAATCAAAATTAAAGGTGAAATTAGGAGCTTCACAAACAAAAAAGGACTGAGGGAATTTATTACCACCAAACCAGCAATGCAAGAAATGCTACAGGGTCTGCTGTAAAAACAATAAATAGGAAGTGAAGAAGGAACACAGGCACAAAGAATAAAAATGGCAACAAATAAGTACCTACCAATAATTATTTTAAATGTAAATGGATTAAATGCCCCAGTCAAAAGACATAGGGTAACAGATTGGATAAGAAAACACTATCCATATATCTGCTGTCTTCAGGAAACCTACCTCAGAAAAAAAGATGCACACAGACTGGGAGTGAGAGATAGAAAAAAGGTTTTTCAGGCGAATGGAAATGAAAAAAATAGCTGGGGTAGCAATACTTATACATGACAAATTAGATCCCAAAGTGAAGGACATAACAAGAGGTAAGAAAGACCATTTCTTAATACTAAAAGGAGCAATCTAATAAGAAGAAATAACTCTGGTAAACATATATGCACCCAGTACAGGAGCACCCAAATACATTAAAAAAAAAAAAACTCCTGGAGAGATTGACAGCAATACAATCATAGCAGGGGACTTTAATACCCCACTATCACCATTGGAAAATCCTCTAACCAAAAATCAGCAAAGAAACATCAATCCTAAATGACTCACTAGACCAGATGGAATTAATTGACATCTTCAGAACATTTCACCCCAAAGCCACAGAATATATATTCTTCTCAAGTGCATATAGTTCATTTTCAAAGATAGACTATATGTTGGGTCATAGGCAAAGTCTCTTCAAATTCAAGAAGATAGAAATCAAATCCAGCATCTCTTCAGATCATAGTGGCATAAAACTGAAGATCAACTACAATAAAAACAATACAAGAAAATCAAACACATGGAGATTAAATTAGCATGCTATTAAACAATGACTGGGTTACCAGAGAGATCAAGAAAGAAATAAAAAAACATCATGGCAACAAATGACAATGAAAACCCAACAATCCAAAATCTATGGGACACAGCGAAAGCAGTCTTGAGAGGGAAGTGGAGATAAATGACGTAGAGACCAAAGAAATAATATAAAAGATCAACAAAACCAAGAACTGGTTCTTTGAAAGGATAAAGATTGATGAACCTCTAGCTAGGCTCACCAAGAAGCAAAGAGAGAGGACCCAAATAAATAAAATCAGAAATGAAAGAGGTGAAATAACAACAGACCCCCACCATAACACAAAGGACTATTAAAAAATACTATGAACCACTCTATTCCAACAAACTGGACAACCTGGAGGAAATTGACATATTCCTAGAAAAATATAACCTTCCAGAACTCAATCATGAAGAATCTAAACATCTCAATAGGCCAATAACTTTGGAAGAAATTGAAGCAGTCATCAAAAAGCTTCCAGCAAATAAAAGCACAAGGCCAGACAGCTTCACAGGGGAGTTTTACCAAACATTCAATGAAGAATTAAAACCTATCCTCCCCAGATTATTTCAAAAAATTCAAGAGGAAGGAACACTTCCAAGCTTCTTCTATGAAGCCAGCATCACCTTACTATCAAAACCAGATAAAGACAACAGAATGAAAGAGAATTATAGGACAATATCCTTCATGAACATAGATGCCAAAATCCTTAACAAAATTCCAGCAAATTGGATTCAGCAGTACATCAGAAAAATCATACACCATGACCAAGTAGGATTTATCCCAAGGATGCAAGGTTGGTATAATATCCACAAATCAATGCATGTGATACATCACATAAACAAATTGAGAGATAAAAACCATATAGTCATATCAATTGATGCAGAAAAAGCATTTAACAAAATCCAACACCCTTTCTTGATAGAAACTCTCAATAAGGTGGGAATAGAAGGATCAGACCTCACCATAAATAAAAGCTATATATGATAAAGCCACAGCTAACATCTTACTCAATGGGCAAAAACTGAAACCATTTCCTCTAAGGACAGGTTCAAGACAGGGATGCCCATTCTCACCACTGCTTTTCAACATAGTACTGCAAATATTAATCATTGCAATTAGACAAGAAGAAGAAATAAAAGGCATCCAAATTGGGAAAGAAGAAGTAAAGCTGTCCTTATTTGCAGATGACATAATATTGTATATAAAAAAAAACGAAAAACTCCATCAAAAAACTAATAGACTTAAATGAGTTCAGAAATGTAGCAGGATACAAAATTAATGCCAATAAATCTATGGCATTTCTATACACCAATAGTTATCACTGATAAAGGTTTCATTTCCAACATCTACAGGGAACTTATAAACTTAATAAAAGGAAGATAAATGATCCAATAAAAAATGGGCAACATTTTTTGGGGACCTAAATAGAATCTTCTCAAAGGAAGACAGAAGGAAGCCAAGAGACATATGAAAATATGCTCAAAGTCACTAATTATCTGAGAAATGCAAATCAAAATGACAATGTGATACCATCTCATACCTGTCAGAATGGCAAATCATCAACAAACGACAAGTGTTGGCAAAGATGCGGAGAAAAAGGAATCCTCATGCACTACTGGTAGGAATGTAGACTGGTGCAGCCACTGTGGAGAACAGTATGGAGTTTCCTCAAAAAAACTAAAACAGGGACTTCCATTTGATCCAGTAATCTCACTTCTAGGAATATATCCCAAGAAAATAGAAACATCAATCAGAAAAGATATATTCACCCCTATGTTCATAGCAGCACAATTTACAACAGCTAAGATCTAGAAACAGCCTAGATGCCCATCAGCAGATGACTTGATCAGAAAACTATGGTACATCTACACAATGGAATACTATGCTGCCATAAAAAGAAGGAATTCTTACCATTTGCAGCAACCTGGAGAGCATTATGCTAAGTGAAATAAGCCAGTCAATGAAAGAAAAATACCACATGATCTCACTCATTGCAGATTATAAAGAACATTATAAACTGATGAACAAAAAGATAGATACAGAGGCAGTAAAGCATCAAAGAGACTGTCAAATTATAGAGGGAAGTTTAGGGAGAGATGCGGGAGATAAGATATTAACCGAAGGACTTGTATGCATGCATATAAGCAAAACCAATGGACACAAGACACTGGGGGGTGAGGGCATGTATGGGAGTGGGGTGGGGGTGAGCAAATGGGAAGATATGTACAGATGTAATACCTCAATTAAAAAAAAACAACAGGGAAAAAAGAAACTGACCCTTTGAAGTGCCATCATTTTTAATAGATTGTGAGAGAATTCTTTGAAGTATCTTATACAATTTTCTACTCTATAGAACAGAACTGTATACCTCAGTTATGATTTGATGACTCAAGACAAGTATATGGACGTGGGTTATCATATTAGACCAGGAGTCATTGACATCTTTTGAGACCTTAATAACTCACCAGATTGTTGGAAGGATAACACTGAAGTCATACATGTAAGGGCTTAGTTCTTTTGTTCCTTTATTATGGGAGATGTTAAGGTCATATCTAAAACATCAAGAGGAAATACCACTGTTAACTATGTGGAGCATGATGGGACAAGCAGGGAGAGAAATAATACCTATGTCATCAGATTCTTCTGCACTAAGAGGAGATAAGCATGCTCAGACAGTAGATTGTGCTAACAACAGAGATTCAGACCAAGTGCCAAACCTAGTCAAGATTTGGCCACACTCTAGATTCTTCAGCATACACAGCAATGGAGTTTCACAATGAAGGATCAGGGTACACTAACATGAGAAGACTCTAACATTGGGGGCTTGGATTAGGAACACTTTGTAGTTCAGCAGATGGGTAGTTGGCATTGGAAATGTCCTTCACATGGTGAAACAGCCCTATTGACTCAACAGAGATTCATAGGCTTGAGTGACCCCTAGGAGAGCAGGACCTCAATCATGGAGGGATTTGAAAATCAGGTATCAAAATGATACCCTGCAGCAAGACTGAAGCCAAATTAGAAAAATTAGAATTGGGGGACTCAGGAATAAAAGGGTTCCAGTTATTAGAACAGATCCACACCAAAGATAACTTAGTGCAGAGCCTCAGAAAGTGGCTATTCCTGTGTTGAAATTTCTGTTGACCACACACACAAGATTCCTTCCCCCTAATCCTCTTTCCAATGGAAGCTCACTCTTTTTTTAGGAACAATCTAAATAAAGTTTGATCTTGCTGTCTCTGTTGAGTGGCACCTCAGCAGAGTTCTCCCAAAGTGCTATGGGGCATCTCCCCGTTCCCAGCCCTGACATGAAGCTTCCCTTCTTTCTTAAAAATAATTTTTAAAAGCACATTTTTATTGAATTTAGAAAGGAAGAGAGAGAGAGAGAGAGAGAGAGAGAGATCAATGGTGAGAGAAAATCATTAATCATTGATTGGCTGCTTCCTGAACACCCTTAATTGAGGATCAAGCCTGCATGTACCCTAACTGGAATCGAACTCTCACTGCCTGGTAATAGGTCAAAGTTCAACCACTGAGCCACAACAGGCTGAGCAGAGCTTCCCTTCTTCATGCAAATGGCTTCTTGAAATCTGCACCACAGTTTAACCTGTAAACGTAGAGGACCACAGTGATAGATTAAATGTCTACAAATTATTTGCTGCTTCTTTTGCTGAGACCCAGAGTCTCCTGTCTCAGATCCGTGCTGGTCCTGGAGAAAGACTTGAACGAAGGAGGTGGCAGAAGTGATATTTAAAAATTTTGAAGGTGAGTATAAAATTCACACTAAAAGTTCTATAAAAGCTTTATAAAAGTTATATAAGAGTTCACACTAAAAGTTCTCAGGCCACCTCACTGGAGAAATAACATGAAAAGAACAGGTGGAGACATCCTGAGACTTCATGAAGAGAGAGACATGCATGGCTGGCTGCTCCAGTCCTCAGCCATGCAAGTCTCCCTACAGAGAAGTGCAGCATAGATGGCACAGGCTATACCTGAGTACCAAAGGGAAGACACCTAAGAACTGGATCATGCAAAGGAAGTCCCCACAAGGATTTCTTCATGATCTCATTTTTGGCTTTCAGGTACATGTCCATTCCTCCAAGTGTCTGTTTCTGTCTTCTAGTCATCTGCCTGAATTTCTACCCACCTCCATAGAACACTCCACCTCTCCCCAACTCTATACCCTTCTTCCCTTAAACCAAACACCCCATTGTGGATGCTTGAAGTAGGTAGATATCCAAGTCTCATAGAACAGGTGAGAAAAGCAATGGCTCTTGAGTCCATGCTGAAGCTGGAGCCTCTTTGTTGGATTTTTTTTTCAATATTTGTGCGTTCATAAACTGTCATTAAGTGGATTCCCATAGCTAAAGAACATTTAAAGGAGACACATATTCAAAAGCCACTAATTTGTGGGGGAGGGAAAAGGGCATTCTAAACCGAGAATCGCAAGTTGAGGCATTTACACTCTGAGCAGATAACATATATGAGTAAAGTGAACTTGACGTTATTAATGGGCAAAGACGCCGATGGTGGCAAAGTACTTTGAACTTGCATACCTTTGCAAAGGGCATGGCAATTGCTGATTTTTAGGAATATAGACAGTGTTGTCACCTCTTTCTCTCTTTTCTCTCTGTCTTCTTCTCCTCCTTTCTCTCTTCACAGATCTAGATTTACACGTGAAATGTCTAATTTTTAAAACAAGAGAAGGTCAAATAAAACACGTCTAACCACTGAATTTCAGATAAAAATAATTTTGATAAAGTAATTTTCTTAATGATCAAGATATCCCCCTGGGCTCCATTATTGTATTGAGTAGCACTTAGAGCATTGCTGTGCCTGGGAGTTCTCCTTGAATAACTAATTATGTGACTCCCATTTATGATTGGAGTTATAAATATTGACTCCCATTTTTTTTCTCAAAGAGTGACTCCCAGATAGGATTAATTCTTAAATTTTAGTCATATTCCTCTAGTACAGAGAGAGAAGTATTTTCCAGTTCTTTTCTCTATAAAAGTTTTAAAGGCTCAGAGATGAGACCTTCACTACTGATATGTTAATTCTGGAACGGTACCTCATTTCATACTTTCTTAAGCAATATTGTATTAACTAGGTACCACTGGTCCCTATACTACTAGCTATTTCTGCTACAGTGCTTGGTTAAATAGAAAATAACTTGAGCATCACATGGGAGATGATAGTTAACATGTTACTAAATAAAATAAGCATAAACATTAATTATTTTTATTATTAAAAGTTAATACATTTTGCATTGACTTTCTACAACCTCTTTCCCTCAAGCTCTCCTGGTGATAATTCCTTATACTGGATCATAATGATATGAAAAGGGTGGGTCAACGAGAATGCGTAAGTATATTCTCTATCAATTACATCTATATATATATATATATGTATATATATATATATTCAGCTGATGCCACCGGGCTTTCAGTCACCAGGTTCTTGAATCATTTGAATGGCTCTGATTCCCACTCTAACACTGCTGACCTTCAAGAGTGGACAGGGAGAGCTTTCACCCAATCAGAAGCCAATGTAGCCTTTGGGGTCCTGAAGATTTTACAAATTAAGGGTCCCCTTTAAGAAACAAAACAAAACATAAAATTACCAAAACAAACTTATGCCCTAAATGTTTTAAAAAGTAGACATTATATTCACCTTACCTGAATTTTTTTTTAAATCAGAACTGTGATAAAAGGGCCAATTTTCCTATTTTTCTCAAGTTGTAAAAACAGGAAAGATGCGCCTGGGATTGTTGGTAGTTGAGTCTCCAGAGGTACTGACTGGTTACATGAGGATATAATTAAGTCCATACACAGAATCAGTGAGGAGAGACAGAAAGAAATAACCTAGTTGCTATTGTTCATATTCCCATTCTATAATCATTTTAGAGATGTTTCGGTGAAACAAATGATAACACTAACCTGGACATATAAATGGTACCCTCTTTGTCATACATAATGTTATAAACTAAAGAACTGAGAAAAGTCAAATAAAAAATAGTGGAGGCCCAGTCGAGGTAGCTCAGTGGTTGAGCATTGATTGACCTGTGAACCAGGAGGTCACAGTTCAATTCCTGGTTGGGACACGCCCAGGTTGCAGATCCCCAGCGGGGAGTGTGCAGCAGGCAGCCAATCATCATGCTTTCATCATTGATGTTTCTATCTCCCTCTCCCTTCCTCTCTGGATTCAATAAAAAAATATGTATCTATAAATAATGGAATATGAAACAAAATGGATGAAGAATGATAAAATGTATAGAAATCATCCTGACATCAAAAAGAAAATTAAAACAAAATGAAATCAGATTATAACCTAAACATTAACTTCTATTTTTGAGGCCCATAAGCGAGATAGCCCTAAAGCTTGTTCATCATCCACCTCACAATAAATCTGCTTCTATTAAAAGCTCCATCCAATTCCCTATGCGAGATCCCCTGAGATTGTTCCTGCACAAAGGATGACATGGGTTTGGCAAGATGACAATTACAACGTCCTTTTGTCTTATTTGGGAATAAAAAAGGCACACATTTCCAACTCAGCTATGAGGCATGCATAAAAGAGGAAAAAAGAGAGTCCCTAGCAAAGGCACTTTACGATTAAGAGTTGTAACTGTTACTTGTATTCCCTTGGAGCAAATATTCAGCACGTATTTCAGAAAGGAGATTCCTTGTGAGAAGAGTTGAATATCTGTTCGTTTAATCTATTTTCCTATGAAGGAAACCTGGTGTTATACGTCAGTGACAAGGTCCTCAGACTGTAATTGAGTATTTTTGCAAGGATCTCGGTTAAGTCTTCTTCTGTCTTCTGGACTGACTATTTTCCTTACCTCTCTTACAATATCCACTTTCATTGAGCTGTCCATCATTCCAGGGCAGTTTCTATCTATATTTGCATGGCTTCTGCAATGTCTCAATGTCTAACTAGATACAACTGTTTTTACTACAGTTTGGCTACCTTTACTGCAAATCCTCACAAGTTTGCTTTACTTTTCAGTTTCTCTCTCTCTCTCATGTTTATGCCACTTATTTCCTTAATGCATTTATTTCTCTGGCTCAAGGTTGTTCTTATTTTATTATTTCTTGTCATCTGTACCCTCCCTGTTGTTTCTGATTCTCCCCACAGGCTTTCCCTCTCATCGCTGATATTTGCACTCAGTGATGGAAGGGAAATTTTGTTTTCTTCTTTGGTTCTTTCTTTGGATACTTCAAACACTTCATATAACGGGAAGAGGTATTTGTCTGTCCTTTAGGAAATGTGATCACTTAGGCAGCAATAGACTGATTTGCTCCAAAAGACCCCAGTTCCTATCTCTCTTACCCTGCTTTTCAGGCTGTTATTTGTCATTCCCTTTTAAGAATCCTTTGGGTCAATGATATTCTGTTTCGAGAGAGAGAGAGAGACAGAAATGCCATTTTGGAGGTGTGTGAAAGCTTTTGCTGACTCTGCAATTATTCAAAAATGTACATTAATTGAAATTAGCCAGAAACAAAAACTGACCAACAAGGAAGAGTTTCCAGTGTCGCTATGTAGCCCTCAGGTAAACTCATTAAGACTCTGCTGCTGGAGGCATAGATGTGCATGGCTACCAATCTGCTTTCCCACACTCGGCACCAGTCCTTTTTTTTTTTTTTTTTAATATATTTTATTGATTTTTCACAGAGAGGAAAGGAAAGAGATAGAAAGTCAGAAGCATCGAGGAGAGAGAGACATCGATCAGCCGCCTCCTGCATGTCCCACAGTGGAGATGTGCCCGCAAGCCAGGTACATGTCCCCAACCGGAATCGAACCTGGGACCTTTCAGTCCGCAGGCCGACGCTCTCTCCACTGAGCCAAACCGGTCTCGATGGCACCATTCCTTTTAATAAGAGGATAAAGATTCTCCTTTGATGCTATATGACTAGACAGAAATAAACTGTTCACAATACTTATATTTTTAAATTCTCTATCCAGAGTACATCTGGGACCCATATTGGACACTAGGTAAGAAATTATTATATACAATGAAGAGTGGGATCTCCGTGTGGAAAGGGATTTTGAGGAAGATGCTGTGGTCTCTGCTGTTTCCGTGGGCAGTGGCAGGGCAGTGGCCGTGGTGCAGAGAAGGCGTGCTTGGTGGTGTAAAATCTTCAGTCTATTAAATAAGCATAATTTGAGGAGAGACGCTGATAAATACTCAATAAGACAAACTATAAATTAAATTACCAGTGATTTGAGAAGTTGTAATTATTTTTTTTCCACCTCACTTGCCAAACCGAGAATTTACTAGTAGTGATTTTGCTGTATTTTCACGGGAGCAGATTGGTATGCTTGCGGTGACTGGCTTGAATTGTAATTCATCTTATGCACACATTCAATTACTTCTCATAGAAAGGGTTCAGAAAAGTTTCCAACCCACCAAAGGCAGTCTTTACTTCAGAAAATATGCATACTTGGGTGTTTTTCAACTTTTTTTTTTCTTAATAAAATTTAGAAAAAGTAAAGTTCAGCTATTCTGTAACAGAGTATTATGTTTCTTCCAGCTGGAATGACATTAGAATAAAGGATTGTTTTTTTAAAAAAAAGTCTTTGCCCGACATTAGTAATATTGTCTCCAACTTTAAGGAAAAAAGTATATAATGCTAACAAGGCTAAATCTCCTCCCAGAAAGACAGATAGATTGAATTCCCATAAAAGTAAACTAAAATCTAGACCAGGTGAGAGTGCCGGGGTACAGGGAAGATTTAGTGTGAGCCGGTCAGAGGTTGTGTCAAAAAGCTATGAGAAATGAATTGCAATTTATTGATAACTGGGAAAATGGGATTCAGATCACAGCAATATACCGTGGATTGGTTCAGAGGTTGGCACTCTATTTAGTTCTGAATGACGGCAACAAAGTGAGGTAGAAACATCAAGAAAAAGAAATAGAAGATTTAAAGAGACTGGGATAGACCAGTGAGGGGAGGGGGAAAGGAGGACATGGGGAAAGAGAAGCTGTAGAGGTAATGCCAGTAAAACTGGAGTATACTGAATGGGTTCAAGATATGAGGATCAAAATCTGAGGGAAAGCAGAATTTGCTACACTAAAACATGCCTTTTAGGATATTGATTATTTTAAGCTGGGTGTTCTTTAGGAAATCAAAGACTCTTAAAGAAACTTTAAAAAATATCTATAGTTATTCATTTCAGAGAGGAAAAGAGAGGGAGAGAGAGAGAGCATCAATGATGAGAGAGAATCATTGGTCAGCTGCCTCCTGTACATCCCATACCAGGGACGGAGGCTGCAACCTAGGCTCATACCCTGACCAGGAATCGAACTGTGACCTTCTGATCCTAGACTGACAAAACCACGGAGCCATGCGAGCCGGGCAAGAAACTTTGACCTTCCCCCTAAGTACCTAAAAGAATTTCGATGGAGGACCTGCTCCAGGGAAGGAAATAACATCATAGTGAACTATAGTTTACTCTGAACTACAGGTGTGATAGAGAGAAAGCTAGCCAAACCCCTTTGATCAAAGTCCTCTCCGTGCCCCATTATGCAAGATGGCCCAGCAGACATGAATTCACCAAACATTTGCTTTTCTATCTCCATGTGCATTGCCTTCCTGCCATTTGAAATGCCAAACCACAACCCTCTTTTCCACTTAGCTCAATGTTACATATAAGCCTTAACTACCCAACCTATCTCTCCATATTCTTATGGGACCTCTGTATATACATACATAATAAAAGCTGTCATTTTCTCCATTAAAGCGTCTCATGTCAATTTAATGTCTAGGCCAGCCAGAAGAATTTAGTAGGGTAGAGGGAAATGTATTTTTCCTCCCCAAAGTTACGTTTATGACTTGTTCTCAAACATTTCTGATTGCTTACCTTTATATACTTAGTTATTACTGCAATCAGAAAAGGAAGTTTTAAATTGTCAAATTCATAGTCTCTAAACTCTAGGCGTAGATGAAAGGATAGTGGCACTCAAAAACTGGCATCAATTGGGTATCCAATACTGGGCCTTCACTCTATAGTGATTCAAAGGTGATGTAAGGGAGAAAAAGACTACATATATTATTTCATCCTGATTTAATATCCAGGAATAGCACAAACTAGTCATACCAAGGGTTTTTCCAGCATGTGTACGACCACGATAAATTGTACCCTCCCTCCAGGCAAATGACAGTTTGGGAAATCAACCTGTCAAAGCACAATGGAGCTGAAATTAAATCAATGTCCTGAAAACATAAGGGATAATATGATCTTCCAAGTTTCTGTAATGTTCCTACATGAGGAAAAGAGGGGATTATAATAAACTGAAGAAACATTAAATACAATTAGGACTGAAACAGGATAAAACTGTGAACTATGGAAGTCTAGACCATCTTGGCAACTAATGTTTTATTTTCTCTCCTGGTAACATCTCATATCCCCAACACATCCTAGCTGTATGTGCTCTCTACTGCCACTCAATGGAAACGTTTCATTTCTTCTCTAAGGTACAACTGGCTGACAATCTACTAAAGCATTACTCACTTTATGGATACTTACATTGCAGTAGGAATCAAAGCAGTAATCAAAGAAGGGTCATCAATATATATGTGACTACTTTTTCTCTGTGACCATGGCAGACACAAAATATCACATTCTCTCCCTCTGAGACCACTTAAGGTCACAGAATCATCCTCTGCATTGATGTTCAGGGTAGCCGCAAACAGCTCAACAAAGTAAACAAGCACATAAAAACATATTTATAAGTCAGAGTCCATGTTACAAAATTCTAATGGTTACATTTTAGGTATCAGTCAAGATGTATGAATGTGGAGAATGTTTGAACTCTATGAAAGGATAAAAGGATTGGGGCTGGGGGATGATAGTCCCTATTATTATAAATATAGTCCTATTAGATATAATATTGAAGGACAGCGTTAGATAAATCAATAGTTAATGACAGAACTCATGGTAAGAGTATCATAAACCCAAATATCCCAAAATTACTAAATGCAAAGAGGTTATATCCAGGGTCATGGGTTTAGGTTGCTGAGCAAAAATTGAAACACTGTTTGAAACCTTTTATTTAAATTATTTCTGTAGTTGTTATGGAATGGATGGCTATTATTCTCTGCACACTGCTATATAATGTTTCTAGTCCTCAAACAACAAAGCAGAAATTGCAGATCTAAATTGTTATATCTCATTTCAAAGTAGCTACCCTGACAGATGTACATTTATTCCAGCCATACTACCATTGCTTAAGCAGTTTTAGAACTCCTTTTGAAATTGCTTTCAGAGCCCGAAGCTTTTTTTTTTACTATCCTCAATAGTGGCAAATCTTCATACTTTGACAGGAGATTTGATTTTTCAGAGATTGCCAAAAGTCATGACTAGTGAATAAAGTAGTTGGTTAAATTGTATTATACTGTTTGGGGCTTCAAAAATAAGGTGAGCTAAAGTTATGAGCCTAGTAGCCTCGTGTAGCTCATAAAACACTTTAAAGGGCAAATGCAAAGGGGAATTTTTAAAAGAAGATTTTTAGTTCTCTCTTTTTATAAAATGAGTGGATACCACTAGCTGATGATTCTGTGATTTAGTTATTCATTTATTTAAACATCTGGAAAGATTCAGTGCTATGTTAAAGAAATATAAAACAAATCTAAATGTGATTGAAAATTGTTTATCTTAAAAAATATATTAAAATAACATGTTTTATGGTTTTAATTACACTGCGATTTATTTTCCTTTGCTGTGAGTGAAATGAAGGAGTGTCTTAGGTAGATGATCGACCAGTTGCACAATGATATACAATTGTATTAGTTATATGTTGTTTTATAGCAAATTAGAGGTCTGATGCATGAATTTCTGCATGGGTGGAGTACCTCAGCCTGGCCGGAGATTGGGACCAAACAGGATTGGCTGGGGAGAGGAGCCACGGGAGGTTAACTGGCCAGGGGGAGAGGTCACAGGAGGTTCCAATTGGGGCCATCAGGGCTGGACAACTGGAGGGAGGGGCCACAGGAGGTAGGCTGGTTCTGGGAGGTTGGCTATGCAAGTAAACTGACCACCAGGGAGCAGATCCTACTTTGAGCATCTGCCCCCTGGTGGCCAATGCATGTTATAGCAAACAATCAACATTTGGTCACTTTGGCTTTTATGTATATATATAGACTTGAGGCCTGATGCACAAAATTCATGCACCGGGATGTGTGTCCCTAAGCCCAGCCTACATCCTTTCCAATCTGGGACCACTCGAGAGATGTCCAACTGCCTGTTTAGGCCCAATCCCTAAATGAGCTGTCGGACATCCCTCTCACAATCTAGGACTACTGGCTCCCAATCGCTCACCTGCCTGCCTGCCTGATTGCCCCTAACCACTACCCTGCCAGCCTGATCAATGCCTAATTGCTCCCCTGCCAGCCTGATTGCCCCCAACTGCCTTCCCCTGCTGGCCTGATCACCCATAACTGCCCTCCCCTGCTGGCCATCTAGTGGTGGCCATCTTGTGTCCACATGAGAGTGGAAGTCTTTGACCACCTGGGGATGGCCATCTTATGTGTTGGAGTGGTGGTCAATTTGCATATTACCTCTTTATTATATAGGATTATTCCAAAATTTAGTAGCTTAAAACAACATCTATTATCTCACAGTGCTTCAGTGCATGGTTTATCGGTGTCCTCTGCTTCAGAATTTCTCACAGGCGGCAATAAAGTTGTCATCATCTGGGTTGCAGTCATCCATAAGGCCAACTTGGGAAAGGTTTGCTTCCAACTCACTCAGGTAATTATTGGCACTGTTCAAATCTTCGTGGGCCTCAGTCTCTGTTGGCCATTGGTTGAAGGCTACTCTCAGTGTCTTTCCAAATAAGCATCTTTATAAGACATCTCATAGCATGACAAATTGCTTTATCAAAATAAGTAAGCAATAAGAGTCACAAAGGGAGAACCAAGATGGTGGCATAAGGTATAGGTGCTGCCTCTCACAACCACACCAAAACTACAACTAAAAGACAAAATGACTATCCCCCAGAACCACAGAAAAGCTGACGGAGTGGAAGTTTGACAACTAGAAGGAAAGAAAAAAGTACATTGTGACCTGGTAGGAGGTGCAGAGGCTCAGAAAGGCAGAGGTACAGAGATGTGCGTGAATCAGGCTGACATGAACTGTTTGTTTGTTTTTTCTACTGAGAGGGCGGACTGGCAGCCAGCACTGTTTGCCATGCCCTAGTGATTCCCTGAGACCCTGCCCCACCCAATTTACAAACCCACCCAGCTGTGCGGTAGCTTTTGCATATGAATGGCCTGCCCTCTAGCAGCTTAACCTAACAGATTGCAACAAGGTCAGACAACTCCAAAACTTCCAAACTCCAAGCAAAGAGGTGCACTCTGCAAGTCTCCCTGTAGCTCCTGCTGAGTAGCCTCAGATACTAGCTAACTTGTACCTCCTTGAAGATCCAGGAGCCAGTGTACCTAGAGGTCAGTGTGAGATGACACCAGATTTCAACTCCTTACATCCATACTCAAGAGGCAGATTTGGTGAGCACCAAAGTCCCACTGCAGCAAGTCCTACTTCATAAGGGTGTAACAAGCATAGCAGTTCTTCTATTAATAGACTCAGCTAATCCTCACAGACATTTGGCCTGGAGGTCAATTGCTTCCAGTATACCAATAGCAATCAAGGCTTAACTACAACAAGACTATGTACCCAGCCCTCAGGAGGTGGAGCTACTGAGTCATAAAGGACAACTTGCATTCAAAGACGCTCCATCAACACAGGGAAGCAGCCAAAATGCAGAGACAAAGAATCATGTCATGAATGAAAGAAATGGAGAAAAGCAAACTACTGGACATAAAGTTTAAAACCACATTTATAAGGTTATTCAAGAACCTTCTACAAACCACTGAGAAACTTAGTGATTCCTCTGAGAAACTTACTGAAATATTTAAGGATCATGATAAGAATGCCAAAAAAAATGGAAAAGGACCAGTCAGAAATTAAGCATACACTGTCTAAAATAAAGAATATACAGAAATCCAACATCAGATTAGAGGACCCCAAGAATCAAACCAAAGATCTGAAATATGAGGAAGCAAAAAACACCCAATTGGAAAATCAAAAAGAAAAAGGAGTCCAAAAATATGAAGATAGTGTAAGGAGCCTCTGGGACAATCTCAAGCATACCAACATCAGAATTATGGGGGTGCCAGAAGAAGAGAGAGAGCAAGATACTGAAAACCTATTTGAAGACATAAGGACTGAAAACTTTCCCTACCTGATGAAAGAAATGGACTTACAAGTCCAGAAAGCACATGGAACCCCAAACAAAAGGAATCCAAAGAGGACCACACCAAGACACATCATAATTAAAATGCCAAGGGCATAAGACAAAGAGAGAATCTTGAAAGCAGCAAGAGAAAAAGTTAGTTAGCTACAAGGGAGTACCCATACAACTGTCAGCTGATTTCTCAATAGAAACTATGCAGGCCAGAAGGGAGTGGCAGGAAATATTCAAAGTGATGAATAGCAGGAACCTACAACCAAGATTTCTCTACCCAGCAAAGCTATCATTCAGAATTGAAGGTCAAATAAAAAGCTTCACAGACAAGAAAAAGCTAAAGGAGTTCATCACCACCAAATCAGGATTATATGAAATGCTGAAGGATATTCTTTAAGAAGAGGAAGAAGAAGAAAAAGGTAAAGATACAAATACATACCTATCAAAGTGATAACAAATACATACCTATCAACAAGTGAATCTAAAAATCAAGTGAATAAAAAATCCAATGAATAGAATAAACTGGTGAATAGAATTGAATTAGGATCATAGAAAGGGAATGGACTGACAATTCTGGTGGGGGAAGGAGGTATGAAGGATGCAGGAAGAGATTGGACAAAAATCTTACACCTATGGATGAGGACAGTGGCGGGGGGAAGGGCATGAGGTGGAGGGTGGGGAATCAGTTGGAAGGAAGCTATGGGGGGGGGGAGAGGAACATAAACTGAAACTGTAATAAACTGAATTGTAATAAACTGAACAAGAAAGATTTATTTTAAAAAACAAGTCACAAAAAGAAAGTGTATGAATAAGATAGATGTCATAGCCTTTATAACCTAATCTCAGAAATGAAAGCCATCACTTTTGCTATATTATTTTCTATAAAAGTGATTATTTAAGTCCAGTCAAGTGATTAATTAATTAAGGAGTAGGGGTTACATTATGGAAAGAATACCAGAAGGTAGGGATAACAGGGAACCATATTCTAAGCAGCCTTTTACTCTATTTCCTCTAGAACCCAATCATCCTATCCAGTCCACTTGAAAAAAATATACTCAGTATCTCCCAAGTCCCTGTAAAACTCAACCCATTCCAGCATCATGTCAAAGTCTAGTATCACCTCATCTAAATCCTGTTCAAGTCTGGCTGAGTCTTCTTGAGTGTGATTCCTTAAGAATAGAGCTCCAAGAGTACAGTTCTTTTATAGCTGTGAACTTGTGAAACCAGAAAGATTAATTAACTGCCCCCCACGTATCCAATGAACCAGGGTAAGAGAGACATAGGATAACAGATAAAGATATTCCTGTTCACAAAGGGAAAAAATCAGGGACACGTACATTGTTTACTGCTCTGTCCATTTTAGGCCATGCTGGCAATGTTTTGGCTGATAGAGTTCTCGCAAAAACTTTTGGAGTTTTTGGTGTTTTTCTTTTGAGACAAAATTCACACCCATAAATCTCTTTGAGAAGAGCTCTTTTCTTGGACTTCTACTCAGATGGCTGAAGAGCGAAGCCCTTGAACTTCCTGGAGTCCCTATGGTGTAATTAAAAAGATCTATAAGGCACACTCAATCTCTTTAAAGAGTATATTGTGCAACTGAATAAAACTCTGACCCTCTGGTCTTTCTAAGTGTTTTAAAAATGTTTTACAGTCATATCACTGTACATCTATTTTAAGTGTCCCATCGCCAGGCACTCCACATCTATCAGTGCCAGTGGCATATCAAAAGACATTTTTTAGCCGAAACCAGTTTGGCTCAGTGGATAGAGCATTGGCCTGGGGACTGAAAGGTCCCGGGTTCGATTCTGGTCAAGGGTATGTACCTTGGTTGCGGGCACATCCCTAGTGGGGGGCATGCAGTAGGTGGCTGATCGATGTCTCTCTCTCATCAATGTTTCTGGCTTTCTGTCCCTTCCCCTTCCTCTCTGTGAAAAATCAATAAAATATATTTTTTTAAAAGACATTTAAAAAAATATATGTATAATTCTCCAATTTAAAAAATATGTATAAATAATTTAAAAATATGTATAATTTGGCCTGACCATGCTCTAGAACCATAGGAGCTCTGGAATTGTGATTCTCCTGTTGTCATTAATTTCACAACTAAATTACCACAGACACTTCTGTGCCACAGAGTCTGCTGCACCTGGACCTACTGTACAGATGTTACCTGCTCCAGGTTCCACTCAGAGCTGTCACAGCAATGCTCCAAGTGTGCAATAAAGCGCCTTAAGAACCTCCCAAAGCTACTAGGCACTATGGGTGGAAAATGTGCAGACACATAATTTATTCTTTTTGAAGGGCATGTTCTAAGATTCCTCAGACCAATGAATATCTAAAAATTTAACTAATGAGACAGGTCCTGCCCTAGCTGGTTTGGCTAAGTGGATAGAGCATCTTCGCATGGACTGAAAGATCCCAGTGCGATTCTGGTCAAGGGCACATACTTCAGTTGCAGGTTCCCAGTCTCTGGTAAGGGTGTGTGCAGGCGGCAACCAATTGATGTGTCTCTCTCACACTGATGTTTCTCTCTGTATCTCCCTTTCCTTTCCACTCTTTCTAAAAATCAATCGAAAAAACATCCTCACATCCTCCCCAGCCAATCCTGTTTGGTCCCAATCTCTGGCCAGGCTGAGGTACCCCACCCATGCACAAATTCATGCATCAGACCTCTAGTTTATAATGTGTAATGCAAAAAATAAAAGCTGTCAGGTATAATTTTTAAAAAACGAGGCATGTCCTTAAACCTTTATAATTTCTATCTCTTAGCCTCTGAAGCATGTATTTTACTCATCTAATCCAATTACTATGATACCATCAATTACTATGATACCATCAATAAAACGAATCAATGTGATATTATGTAGATGTTTGAACTGCCCAAACCCTCCAGGCAATATCATGACACTGGGCTTGAGAGTTAACCTCATAACGGGGCAAGATCATAAATGTTTATCCTACATGAATCCTCATTGTTTCTGATTTTCTTTTCTAATAGAGATAAGGAAAATATATATCAATAACTGTATACTATGTACCTTAAGCAGTATTGATCTGCTGTAACAAAGATACTTCTAGAATAGCAACTGCAATTAATGCTACTGCTTGGTTGAGTCTGCAATAACCAACTTTCATCTTTCAGGAATCATCTTGGTTGTTCAGAGGCCAAAATAATGAATTAAATGAAGACATAATAGTCCCATGACCTGTGATCTTTTATTCTCCCCTGGAATTATGTATATATAATATAGACAGGATGGTGCAAAACTAGGATTACAGTTGTTCATATGGAAAATAATACAATGATCCTATATAATAAAAGAGTAACATACAGTTTGACCATCACTTCAATACACAAGATGGCTGCCCCCATGTGGTCAAAAATCCTGCCCCCATGTGGACACAAGATGGTCCCATAAGATGGCCAGTCGTGGAGGGCAGTTGGGAAGGACCAGGCCTGCAAGAGAGGGCAGTTGGGGGCAACCAAGCCTGCAGGGGAGGGCAGTTAGGGGTGACCAGGCTGACAAAGGAGGAAAGTTGGGGGTGACCAGGTCTGCAGGGAAGGGTAGTTGCAGGGGGGTGAGGGGGACTCAGGCCTGCAGAGGAGAGCAATTGTGGGGGGACCAGCCTGCAAAGGAGGAAAGTTAGGGGCAAACAGATTGGCAGGGGAGCAGTTAGTCATCAATCAGGCTGGCAGGGGAGTGGTTAGGGGCAACCTGGAAGGCAGGCAAGTGAGCATTTGGGAGTCAGCAGTCCTCGATTGTGAGAGGGATGTCCGACTGCCCATTTAGGCTCGATCCCACCCAGTTGGACATCCCTTGAGGGGTCCCAGGTTGGAAAGGGTGCAAACTGGGCTGAGGGACACCGCCCATGCACAAATTTTGTGCACCGGGCCTCTAGTTAATAAATAATACAAGATTAAACTCTGTGTTTCACATACAACTGTAGACCTACTCTTTTTTTAATGTTTAAGTATTATTTTTATTTTTATTTTTAATTCTTTATTGATTACAGTGTTACATATGTGTCCTTATTCTCCCATTACCCTCACTACTCCCTCATGCCCTCACCTCCCTGTTGTCTGTGTTAGGCTTATATACATGCATACAAGTCCTTTGCTTGATCTTTTCCCCTTACCCCCACCTTCCCCTACCTTCCCTCTGAGGTTTAATGGTCTGAATGATGTTTCTCTGTCTCTGGATCTATTTTTTGTTCCTCAGTTTATGTTGTTCATTATATTCCATAAATGAGTGAGATCATGTGATATTTATCTTTCTCTCTACCTGGCTTATTTCACTTAACATAATGCTCTCCAATTCCATCCATGCTGTTGTCAATGGTAAGAACTTTTTTTTTTACACCACACCTAGTATTCCACTGTGTAGATGTACCATAGTTTTTTTAATCCACTCATCTGCTGGTGGGCACTTAGGCTGTTTCCAAATCTTACCTATTGTAAATTGTGCTGCTAATTGGTGTTTCTAATTTCTAATTGGTGTTTCTAATTTCTTGGGATATATTCCTAGAAGTGGGATCACTGGGTCAAATGAGAGTTCCACTTTTAGTTTTTTGAGGAAACTCCATACTGTTTTCCACAGTGGCTGCACCAGTCTGCATTCCCACCAGCAGTGCACAAGGGTTCCTTTTTCTCTGCATCCTCACAAGCACTTGTCATTTGTTGATTTATTGATGATTGCCATTCTGACAGGTGTGAGATGGTACCGCATTGTCATTTTGATTTGCATTTCTCAGATAATTAGTGACTTCAAGCATGTTTTCATATGCCTCTTGGCTTCCTTCTATCTTCTTTCAAAAAGTATCTATTTAGGTCCATTGTCCATTTTTTGATTGGGTATCTTCCTTTTGTTAAGTTGTATAAATTCCCTGTAAAGGTTGGAGATTAAGCCCTTATAGGTGATAACATTGGCAAGTATGTTCTCCCATGCAGTGGGCTTTCTTGTTGTTTTATTGATGGTTTTTTTTTTTTGCTATGTAAAAGCTTTTTATTTTGATGTAGTCCCATTTGTCTATTTTCTCTTTAGTTTTCATTGCCCTATGAGCAGTATTAGTGAAGACGTTCCATTGACATATGTCTGAGATGTTGCTGCCTATGGATTCCTCTAGTATTTTTATGGCTTCCCATGTTATGTTTGAGTCTTGTATCCATTTTGAGTTTATTTTTGTGTATGGTGTAAGTTGGTAGTCTAGTTTCATTTTTTTGCATGTATCTATCTAATTTTCCCCAATACCATTTATTGAAGAGACTGTCTTGACTCCTCCTTTGTGGAATATTAATTGGGCATAGTGGCTTGGGTCAATTTCTGGGTTCTCTCTTCTATTCCATTGGTCTATATGTCTTCTCTTGTGCCAGTACCAGGCTGTTTTGAGAACAATGGCTTTGTAATATAGCTTGATATCTGGTATTGAGATCCCACCTACTTTGTTACCTACTTTTGACCCATTCTGTATTATATCTATTTACTTAATATGTTTTACAGGTGTGTGTGGGGGAGAGGAGGGTTGGAAGAGAGTTTTAGACATTTCTACATGACCTTCCGACTGAATTAATTCTTATCCTGCAGTCTAATGAACCATTAATTACCAAGTATCTCCATTCCAATTATGTCCTAGGAACAAAGAAATAGTCATTTTGTGCGTCAGCGAACCCAGTGAACCAACTACCATGACCTGGACCTATGCCAGAATTCTGTTAATTATCTGGCTTTCATATGCCTTCACTTTAACACAAGGACAGTGATGAAACTTTATGCCTGGTTATAAACGTTAACTCATAACTGACATCTAACATTTCTCAAAACGTTTGTATATTTTCTTTTCCCCACAATTTGGTTATTCAAGTAAATGATTGTCATTCCTATTTGGGAATGACTTGCCATTGTGTTACAGGGTCCCTTCTTCCTCCACTGTTAAGTGTAGGTTCAGAAACTGCCTCCAGTACACAAAGCAGATGTGAGCTTGTGATGTTTTACTAAGTTGTCTGCCTACAGTTTCTTGATAATCTATCCTTGATTTATACCCAAAGAAGTGATGTTATTGCTTCTGTCCTTAAACCTGTTCCTTATACTTTTTTTAAAATGTTGTTTTTCTTTATGCGTGTACATACTTTAATTTTATATCTCTCCAAGGCAGTGATTTAACATAAGATTAGTCATGTTATTTGTCTTTCTTTGATCAGATTAATATAGATCCAGTGGGTTACTTTCTACTTAAAGGTATAGGCACCAAATTCTTGGTCTCAGGACAATAGAAAGTAGCACAGTCTCTTTTGGACTCTACCCCCTCAACTACCGCTTTGAATCTGTTATATAAGTAATATTTGGATACCCATTTAATCCGTTATACAGGCTCTAATCTTTGTAGGAAATAGAATATAAAAAGTATATTTTTCGCTGAAACCGGTTTGGTTCAGTGGATAGAGCATAGGCCTTCGGAGGGGTCCCAGGTTCAATTCCAGTCAGGGGCATGTATCTTGGTTGTGGGTATGTCCTCAGTGGGGGGCGTGCAGGAGGTAGCTGATTGATGTCTTTCTCTCATCAATGTTTCTAACTTTCTGTCCTTTTCCCTTCCTTTTTGTAAAAAATCAATAAAATTTATATTTTTAAAAAAGTATATTTTTTAGTTCATAAGATAATTCATAGTTTTGGTCTCATCTAAGAGTGCATACAGTCACTTGGGGTTCTATAAGTGAGCCTATTGGTAGTCAGTAAATACCATCACATACCATGTGTGTATTAGATTCTTTTTTTTTTTTTCTGACAGATGATGGCATGTTTTTGAAAGCTTTGGTATAAAAGTTAAGTTATCTGTGACCTTTCCTGGCTCTACTTAGGGCAATTATTTCTCAACTTCCACAAGAAAATTGATATAAAACAGAGTTCCTAATCTCATCAAGATCCCCTAATGTGCCTTAAAGCAATAATACATGACTTATATTCTTACTTCGGAAGCTTAAATGTAAATGACATATCATTACCCAAAGAATTATATTTTGAATCTGACAGATATTACCTTTCTAAAATCTTATATGGCTTATATAAAGTTTTAATAAAAATAGTAAAATTTCCCATGTAGAAGCTAATTCAGAGTTATTAATTTGATCCATTTGAAATCGCCAGCTTTTGACAGTTTTTGACCTATAAATATGGCAATTCCATATGATTCAGGCTAATAACTTTATACGTATTATGTTGTTGCATTTTTATTCATATACATAATGAAAATGTACCAGAAAAAAATTGGTCATGTCTCCCTCAAACTCTACTTCTATTTCTATGTTCCTTATCTAGATGAAGGCACTCACTATTGATTATCAGTTGTCTAAGCAATCCTGGAAGTTATAATTAAATCTTCCATCTTCCCTTCTTTTTATACCCTGTTCGTAATGAACTCTATATTTTCTTAAAATAGTCTACAATTTCTATACAAGCTCCATTGCTACTTTTACTGCCGTGGCTCAATTTATAACCTGTCACGATGAGGTTCCCCAGGAAGCAGAATGAGACTGAGATTCTATGCAAGACATTCTTAGGGAGTGTTCTTGAGATTGCAACATGTCAGAGAGAAGAGATGGTAGGGATTGGTAAGTGGGCTCCTCTGTTTCTAACTCGAGGGTCCCAGACCAATGTATTTCAATTACAGATACATAGTACCCTCCAAAGTGCATCAATTTAAATCAAGGTTGCTCAACCTTGGTATTATTGACAATTTGTACTTGGTAATTCTTTGTTGTGGGGAATGTCCTGTGTAATGCAAAATGTTTAGCAGTATTTCTGGTTTCCACCCACTAGATGCTAGAAAGAACCCTCTGATTTCCCTCCAAGTTGTAACAATCAAAAATATCTCAATTTTGCCTTATCCTCTAGGGGCCAAAATTGTCCCTGATTGAGAAACATTGATTAAAGTATATGGTACTCCATCATTGCAGGGGATTGCCCCACAGCTGGTATTTCACCTGTGTCACCAGCTCTCTGGGTGGTTGTAAAATGTGGCATGGCCAGTGGATGGATCAGTTGGGTCCCTTAGTTTAGCACAATATTCATAGGATGCGACATGAGTAGAGCAAACAATTACGCAAACCCTCAGATAGTGGGCTGGCTGAAACCCTTTGAGCAAAAACAAAGAATTAATAGTTGGAATATCTATCTCTTCCTGTCAAACAAACAAACAAAAAATATCTGCTTCTTATAAAGGGAGTGTAGTGTAATCAACTTGCTACCAAATAGCTGATTGTTCTCTTTGAGAGATGATGCCATATTAAGGGCTAGTTTAATATTAGTTTCTTCTGCTGGAAAATTGGGCATTTGTTAGCAACAGTAGCTACCATCAGTCTTTTTAAGTGAGAGTCCATGCAGTCGGGTTCATGCATAGTCTCTAACCTTGTCATCATGACCCTTTCTCTGAAAATATATGAGCACACACTCTTCCTGTAAATGTGTTTTCAGTTTATAAATACATATGTGAAGTGTTGTACTGAATATAATATAAGGACACCAAAATGTCAAATTGTTTTTTTATTACTGATCAAGCTTAATTTCTTCCATGTTTTTAAGATGTAAAATAAATACAAGCATTCCAATTTTTGTTTGTTTGTTATTATTCACCTCACTCTATGACTAGTATTCTTGACACCAGATTTGGAAACAATCTTAAAGTCCATTTGGGAAAACAGACCTGCCTACTAGAAAGGCCCAGGCATAGCAAAATATGCCCAGTCTTCTCCAAGGAGGTGTTTTGACTCTCCCTCCTTCCCCCTTGTCAGGCATTAAGATGGGAAGGCTGCCTGAACACAAGATTGCTTGGGGATTTCTCTGTATGGTGATTGTTTACCCTGGTGACTGTGGATGGAATGCAAATAACTTTAAACCAGCAGAGGAGTTGCTGAGTCACCTTGATGGTGTGCACTTGCAAACCTACAGCAGTGACAGAGAAGGGCAAAAAGTTAAAGACTCTTAAAATGTCTATTTATAAAAATGCAAAATTGAATTTTAAATACTTAATTATAATGAATTATAAGTGAAATAATGACTTGCCGTTCTTGTGACTTATAATAATGAACAGGCAAAATTTATTAATACATGTTTATAGTACTAATATTTTCCAAAAGAGAACCCCCTCTATTTTTTTTTTTAAATAAAGATAAAGGCCTTTTTCATTTTAGTTTTACGGTGTTATCATGTGGGTTTTCTCATTTCAGTAGCATAAAAAAACATGCAACCTTTACTTGAAGCATATTTAAATGATGTCAAATTCTAATAAAATTAATGACCCAATTCTTTCCAATGTATTTCCTTTCTTAAACCAAAATTCTGAGTAAAAATCCCATTTCTTTTAAAATGGTTTTCCATAACAAAAATATGAAGTCTAGATTAAATTGATCTTTTTAGTATTGTTCATTGTGCTACATTCCCTTTACTAAATTGATGCTTCTTTTTCAGTTGTTTAATTTCAACTGAAATTGGAAGACCAAAGCAACTTAGGCTATATAATAATAAAATTACCTTACACTGGTATAGTCTCATAGATTTCCAAGCACTTTTCCATTAGTGAATTTTGTCTCATGACAAATCTAGTTATTATTATTTCTCTTTTGATATCTGAAGAAAATGAGGCATCAGAAGATTAAGTGACTTACTTTCAGTTACATCATTTAATGAGCAATAGAGCTGAGGCTGACAACGAGTTTCTCTATGTCTATTCTAGAGTTCTTGTAGTCTCCGATTATTCCACAAATCTTGATATTTTCATGGAACTGAGCCAGTAATGAACCCTCACCAACAAGACTCTAAGTTCTTCAGTGCAAAGTCCAAGAAGATTGTCAGTGCTTGGAACATACTTCCACATTCTTCAAAAGATTGTAGAAATGGTAACGAGATAATCATTCTAGTCTTTGGGGGGAATGATGAAGGTTCAAGATTATACTTTTCCAACTGAGAATCAGATAAATGGAGCATCAAGCGAATGGATCAAGGTTAAGTCCAAGGAACCACCTCATGAAATGATACCCTAAAAAGTGATGGTAACTTGGTCTCCATGGTGTTTTTAGAAAGAGGGGGTATTCTTGGAGGAAGATCAGAGGTCTGAGCAAACTGAAACTGGCGAATTCAGGGCCTTTTCTAACCTTCAGCAGCTAAAATAAGACTCTGCAACAGATACCAAATAAATGGTAAAAGCTACATGTTACTAGAAAATAGGAGCTTTTGAAGACTGCCAGTGCTGGGGGCTGAAGGAGAGGATTTGGGGAATTAAAATAAGATTGTCAATGTCTGACATTCAGAATTATTCAAGGTTTCCAGGTCTCAAATGCCTCCAGCACTTCAAACAGGTACCTGGGAATATGGAGGGATTTGTCAGAGCAGGCGTATAGATTCAGACCATACAGTTCCAGGGAGACAAGGCCCATATACCAGGACTAGAGAGACACTGCCGAGTGGACTCACAAAATGATCTGAGACCAAAAGAATTTATCTGTTGACTCTGAATAGTTACAGGAACAATTCACAGTAAGGTTTTTCTGAAGAAGTTCAGATAGCTTAAGAGACAGGGGCAAGGTGGGACACAAATCTGCCAAAATGTCACCACTGATGCAAATAATTTAGAAGGAGAAAAGAAGGCTGCTTTCAGGTTATAAGAAAACCCAGAAGGGAGTTTGCAAAAAAAAAGCACCAGTTGAAATTTGGGGGAATGAGAGTTACTTGTTATAATTCAGTTCTCCAGCTCCAATCTAATTCCCTACAGGAAGAATTCTCAGGAAGAGGAAAAACCAGACTCCACGGAGGATGCACAGAAACACGCCAGGCCCTGGTTCGACTTTACTCACTGACATACAGGTAGTGCAGGATGCCTGATCACTGGGTAAGTGTGCACCATCTGAGCACCAATCCCCTGATATTTGAGAAAAAAGGGGGTGTTGGGGACTCTGTTGAGAAAAACAATCAGCTTCCCTTTCTTTTATAGGAGGAATAGACATTTTGAAGGCAAGTACATTTGTGAGGAAACTCTACCATGGCCTTCCAGAAATGGAGACAAGCAGGTATTCTAGGTCGTTAGGTATTCTAGCTTGCTAGGCTCATCTATCTTTCCAACCCCTTTTCTTCTTGCTGGAAACAGAGAACCCGAGGGAGGGGCTGACATAGACACAGTACAGACATGTGCCACACACTAACATTTCCATCTTTGTAGATTAAAAATTTCTATCACTCAGTGATATCATAGCCATTATAATGCCATAAAGCAACACATTATTTGTGTTTGTAGTGATACTGGTATAAAAAAAAAAAACTAACACACCGGCAGTTATATAAAAGTATAGCATGCACAATTATGTACAGAACAAAATGCTTGATAATGATGATAAATGACTATGTTACTGGCTTATGCATTTGCCTTTTATCATTATTTCAGAGTGTACTCTTTCTACTTAAAAAACGTTTGCTGTAAATGCCATGTTATGCCAGCAGCAGCCTCGTGTCTCATGTTTACGTGGCAAATGCTCTGGATGTTCTGGTAAGTCATAGGCGAACTAGAAATTAGATAAACCCTAGAAAAATTCATGCTACATCAGTGATATTATTATGGCCCAAAGTTTTGGGTATCCCTTTAATGCAAAGGACAGGTAATTATACCTTCTAAAACAAGGAAGGAGGCACCATGCTTTAGCCTTCCTTAGGTTTGGAAGATACTCTATCAGTTGTGTTAATGATGGTAAGCTCCTTGCTCCTTGCAAGCAAATTTCAGAGACATGTTCAACTTGGTTTCTCAAAGGATCCCCAGCAGGTCTTAGCCCCAGTTGTCTGCCATGGTGACCTACTCATTATTGGCTTTTCTCCTTACCCTATTCTCTGTACCAGGCCTGGCAATGCTCCCCAAGATTACCTCTTAAAGTCCACCCAAATCATTGCTCAGGATCTGCTATTGAGAGCTAAACCAAGACAGTCTATAAGGATAGAAACAGGGAATATTGTTACAGAATTATTGCAATAATCCAAGAGATAATCACAGTGGGTGGTAATTGGATGTGAGTAGCGTGGTTGAATTCTAGATATATTTTGAAGTTAGATGTGTGAGTTGGGTGTAGGACACAAGGTAAGGAAAGACTCCAGAATGTCTCCAAAAGATTTGCTTAGATTCACAGGTGTGATAAGAGTGTTTTGCAAGTGAGATGGAAATGACTTCAGGAAAAGCAGATTTTCTGAGGAAAATATAGCATTCAATTTTGGTCATCTTAACTTTCAGATACCTATTAAATATTTAAGAAATTATCTGTTGACTCTGCCTGAAGTAGGCAGGTGGACACAGAGTTCAGAAGGAAGTTTGATAGGGGAGATATTATGGGAGTTGTTGATATGTAGATCATATTTCAAGCAATGAGATCGCCAAGAGAATGAAAATAGAGTGAAAGGGAACCAAGTCCTAAGGACTGGATCCCTCCAATGTTAAAAGGCTAGAGAGAGAGAGAAGGAAAAGGCAAAGGAGAAAAGAAGCTATCTTTAGCATAGGAAAACTCCAGGAAATGGGATGCCAGCGAGGCCCATGGGGGGTGGGGGTGGGGGAAGAAGTATATTAAGAAAGAGGGAGTAATCTGCTGATAAATGCTCAGTCTTTATTTGACCTAACTTATTAGTGAATTTAGCAGTGGAAAATCAGTCCAAGCCCAATGACAAGTTTTGAGTATCCAAAATACTTCATGAATCCAGAATTTCAATGAATATCTGAGCATTCCTGGAGCTAAAAAAAAAATCCAGGCTTCCTCCAGAAGATAGGAAGGGTACCCATGAAAAGAAGAAAGGATTCTTAAAATGAAGTTGGGCTACCTTGGAATTTTGCCTTGGGTCAACCATGTCATTGACTATTAAACATTGGGAATAATATAAAGGCTAAATTAACAAACTCCCCTTGGTGCCCTGAGGAAAAATACAGTAAGACCAGAATCTCTGGACAGTTAAGCCAGATTAATTTGTGACTGCTTTTGTGATAGATTTCACTGTAAAATGAAGTGAATTGTAGATTCTATTGAACAATAGTACCTATATTTTCAATTGCACAGTGTTTGGCTTATTATAATCAATGGGAGGCCCTTACCAGCCATGAAAATAATGGATGATGCAGCCACCTTATAATAATGCTGGAATCTGGCAGTAAGCCTTAATTGCTCAATAAGAACCCACATGAGATAATGCCAAAAAGCCTTACAGACACAAACTAGCTGACTCCCAGAAGGCAAGGGGCAAAATAAACTCATGTAATCATTTTACCTATTCTCTACATAGCAAAAAGTTATTCTATGCCTAGTTTTAACTTTGGTACAAATAATGATTTTTTTCTCTCTTATGATATCATTTGAATTTGGTCCAGGAATTACAGTACCTTTAGCTTACTTCATCAGTGCTCAATGTCATCTTCTCTCCTGATGGAAAATGCCACCCATTTCGTGTTTATATTTCTTCACCCACCATTTATATCTTGGCAATAGTTGTACTTGGGATAAAAATAGTGTCTACCTAATGGTCATTCAGGGGATGGTGTGATTTAATCTAGCTAAATCACTTAGAACAGTGCTTGGGAAAGAATTTGTGCTGTTTGTCTGAGGTGTTACCTCTAATTGTTACCTTTATGTGGTAAAGGACCCACCTTTGCATGGCTTCCATATAGATGGATTTCTGTTCCTTGTGACTGTAAGATATTGACTTTTCAAATAATTGTGAGAATGAGTACTTCTAGTTTTAAATGTGTGGATCTGTAGGGAATGGTGATCTTGCGACATTCAGAAACCCTACAGTTTCTAGAGATAAAGGTAAGCATGAGTCACTCATGCTCCAGAGACCTGAGTAGTCTTAAGATCTTTGAGTCTAAAATACTTAATTGACATACCCTAAATGAGTATTTACAGTAATTGCACACTTCCAGGAAAACTGAGAGACATATTCCCCTGCCTCACCGCCCCCCGTAGTTTCAGCAGGTCTTATCTTTGGACCACATAGTTCACTGGTTATTGTTCAAGCCTGAATTTCTTTGGAGGAGGCTTTGTTGGCAACGTGAACACTGAGATCCTTGCAGAGACCGGGAGCTTTGGTGATGGGGTCCAGCCATTCTTCTTGGAGCTAACTTCTTCCTGGGATGTAGTGAGGAGGTGGAGTGTAGGTTTGTTACTTCCACATCCCCTCATCACCAATCTTTTGGGGAGTCTCTTAGTGTTTGTCATGTCCAGTTCCTGATCTTAAAGTTTTTCAGACTATTTTTTTACAAAACAAAATTTTCTTAATCTGCAATGCAAGCCCCACATCTCAACCCAAAAGCCTTGCTGTGACGGAGAGCATTAAGAGAGAGAAAAGTGGTTTTTGTGTCTCTGATCCATCTACAGCTGTGCAAACAAAACACAAACTAGTTATCTGAAAGGATTATTCTGGCACATAGTATATCAATAGGCCACATCATCTCCTGCCTTTGACTTTCACACGTCCTGCTTTCTTGGTTTGCAATGTGCTGCTTTCCCTTCACACTCTTCACACACTCTTTACATCTAATTTAAAGATCACTTAGTGAATTTATACTATTTTTTAATCTCTTTTTATTGATTTCAGAGAGGAAGGGAGAGATAGGAACATCAATGGTGAGAGAGAATCATTGATGGGCTGCCTCTTGCATGCCCCCTACTGGGGATCAAGCCCACAACCTAGGCGTGTACTCTTGACAGGAATCAAACCTGGGACCCTTCAGTCTGCAGGCTGATGCTCTATCCACTGTGCCAAACTGGCTATGACTACACAACTTCTTTATTCATTATTTCAAACGATCAACAAAAAATTTTCAAAACATAACTATACTTTCATACCTGATAATCACTAACATACCTTAAGATGAGGATTGGGTGGCCTCAGAGGACCTATGAATAAGCCAGCTTTCCCTTTAAAGACTCCTACTTCCTTCCTGCAATCTACTCCACCAAGGAAATACACCTTTTTAAAAGCTGTAGTACTCTGACTTTTTTTTTTCCCCTAAAGTCTTCCCATAGAAAATGATCTGTAATCACTCATTTGCATCTCAGTGGAAATGTAAATTCAGGTGGTATGTCTTCGGGATCATTTGCAAGATAAACCTAGGTCCTCTCTGGAATAAAAGGGTTTGTGCCCAGGTGACATGAAGTTCCAAGGAGGATTTTACTTATTTCAGTGCATAGCTAAGTGACTCTGGGCCTGCCCTGACCTCTCCCTGTCAGTAAAATCACACATGTACTTCCATGTTCCTAAGGGATACTCTGAAAACCAAGTGAGATGCTCTATTAGAAAGTGTCCATAAACTACGAATTGTTACACAAATGTTGGTGCTACTGTTGGTAAATTTTACAAACTTCTCCTTCATTGGCATTCAAGGCAAATCCGGAGATTCCTTATTCATAACTCCCAGATCTCTCTCAAAGTTGCTGTATTCCGTTCTGCATGCAGTAGAGGTTGGAATTCCATATAGATTTTTGGGACAGCTTCTAAATATTTTTACAAAGCAAGAGGCATTTTTTCTGTGAGAATAGAATGACATATGTGTCTTGCAATGATTTTTTAAAATCTCGTTTAATTTTCTCTTTTGCCTCGGTGGAAATCTTCCGCATCTTTCTTACTTTTACCCCAGAGGAGAATTTTATTTCTCTATATGACTTTGTTGCCAGAGAGGACCAGGATGGATAGCTGTGTGAGCAAGGAATTTCAGGGACACCTACGAAAAAGGGTTTTAAAGAACAGTGGCAAGATTTATTAGAGTGAAAAGAGATAGTGCAGAGAGAGCAGAGTGCAGGCAGGCTATAGAGCAGCGACACACTCTTCACATCTAGTTTAAAGGTCACCTGGCGAATTTATACTATTTCTATTTAAATATATATATTTATTTTAGAGCAGGAAGGAGAGGAAGAGAGAGAGAGAGAGAGAGAGAGAGAGAGAGAGAGAGAGAGAGAGAGAGAGAGAGAAACATCAATGATGAGAGAGAAACATTGATCAGCTGCCTCCTGCGTGCCCCCTACTGGGGTTGAGCCCACAACGTGGGCATTTGCCCTGACCAGGAATTGGGTCACAGAGAAGAGCTTTTGTTCAGCTTCTATATATTTCACTGGGCTTGGGGAAAGAATTGGCTTTCTTTCAAACTACCCAATCTTTTTCCTGGATTTTCCCAAGATTGTGCCGTTGCCATCCCACTATCCAATCCTGTTCCTGGATGTTCTGGGGTTTCATGCCCTTATCCTATCTGATCTTTTCCACAGATTTTCCCAGACTAGTCCTCACCCCCTTGATGGTCACCCTTTTTGGCTTGTGCTGCACCTGCCTCCTAGTTCTGCTTTGTCATTTGCCTCATGCTATGCATGGGTATATCCCCCTGCATCATTTTAGCTTCTACTGCGCATGCACTCAGTGAAAGGAATTTCCCTTCCGATTGTCTCCCTCCCTGGTTAACACAGGGGACTGGTCTGGGTGATCCCTCAGTGACTGAGAAGCCTCTTTCCTGCTTAGTCAAAGCCTGGAGTGACTGTGAAACTGCCCGTTTTTAGTTATTCAGTTAAATCACATGTGTGGCTCCCTTCTCTTTCATTAATATCTAACTGCCTACTGTAACAACTTGAAAGTTGTTAAGCCAAGAGCTTAACTTTGATATTTATTAAAAACTAATTTTGTCACTTTTAAAATGTTTGTATTGATTTCAGAGAGAGGAAGAGAGAAGGAGAGAGAGAAATATCAATGATGAGAGAGAATCATTAATCAGCTGTCTCCTGCACAGCCTGCATGTGCCCTGACTGGGAATCAAACCTTTGCTTCCTGGTTCATAGGTCGACGCTCAGCCATAAAGCCATGGGCCATGGTCTTGTTTTAAATGTTTGCTTATTGTCTACTTCCACCTGCTGAATCATAATCTCCGTGAGAGCAGGGAAACATGTCACTCTTCATTTATCTGAGCTCCTGCATCAGGCACTTGTTCACTAAATGGGTGCCTGGCACAATGGTGGACAGAAATATTTGTTGAATGCATGAGTGCATGAATAAGTGAATAAAAAATTTAAAATATGATCACTCTTGGGAGTCTAAACTTTAAAATATGATCACTCTTGGAGTCTAAATATGTGATATACTGACTTTCCGACAGCCATGATATAGATAGTTGAATCTGAAGATGGATGGAAGGATAGGTTTGTTTGTTGACTGCATTTGAGTGACTGCATTAGTGTAAGAAAGGCTCAGTGGCTCATTTGGTTTTGGCTGAAAGGGCATCGCATCTGACCTAGCCACAGAAGCAGTATATATCACTTTAACAGAAGAGAAACAGGTTTTTTAAATGTTGTTTTTCCCAGGATAATTCACTGCCTGCTTTCTAAAACTATATTTTAGTTGCCGTAAAAAACAGATGCACAAAGACTACTAACAGGAACACTTAAATTGCTTGGAAATCTTTAAACAAACTTGAATATGGGTAGACAATGATCATTTTTAATCATGAAAATTCATAACACTTCATCAAAAGAGAAATTATAGTCCCTTAGTGGTATGCGGAAAATATAAAATACATGCCAATGTTCGGATTGCACATATTGGATATGACAGAATGAAAAGTAGTTATTTTAAAAGGTAAGGCTCTGTGTAACTTATAATAAATAAAATACATTTTTCTCAATCAGAAAGTAATGCAAGATCTAATTAATTTGTATTAAAAGTGAAGAAATGAGCCCAGTCAGTGTGGCTCAGTGATTGAGCATTGACCTATGAACCAGGAGGTCGTGTTTCAATTCCTGGTCAGGACATATGCCTGGGTTTCAGGCTCGATCCCCAGCAGGGATTGTGTAGGAGGCAGCCGATCAACGATTCTCTCTCATCCTTGATGTTTCTCTCTCTCTTCCTTCTTCTCTGAAATCAATAAAAATATATTTTTTAAAAACATAAAACAAGATTATGGAGCTGTGTAATGAGAGAGACTGATTGGCATAGGAAGGGAGGGTGACTCATTTCGCTTGGATGTCTAGGAAGTCCTCTCCAAAATGAAATTTGTTATAGATCTAAAAATAAGATGGTGCCAAGTATATAACGATCTAAGGGAAGAATGTTCCTGGCCCAGGAAACAGAAATGAAAAGTCCTAAAGCAGAGAAGGCTTGGCCTTCTATTTTTTTGCAAGAAGCCAGAGTGGCTGCAGTTAAATGGGCAGAGAGGAGTGTGATGGGACATGAAGTTAGAGATGGATGTAGGGCCACATAACGAAGTTCATGAAGACCAAAGTCAGGGGTTTAAGTTTTATTTTGAGTGGAAGAAAGAGCCATAGGAGAGTTTTAAGCAGTGGAGTAGCAGAGTCTGTTTACATTTAGAACACCGCTCTGACTGCTGTGTGGAGAATGAATTGTGGAATTGCAAGAGTAGAATTAGGAAAACTAACAGCTAAGCTATTTGCAGTGGACTACGTGAGAGATGGTGTGGACCAGGCTAAGAGCGGAGGAGATGGAGATAAAGTAATGGCTTCATGTGAAGGTAAAACCAAGAGTTAACAAAAGGTTAGATAGTAAGGAGATTGAGTGAAAGGGAAATCAAGGGGATCTCTTAAGTTTGTGAACTGAGGCATTGTGTCAGTAGCTGTGCCATTTTCTCATATAGGAAAGCAAAGAAAGGTCAAGTTTCTAAGGGAAAATAAAGAGTTCTAGGAAGGGTATGAACACAAGTAGGAAAAAGTAGCATACCAGGATAATATGTCTACCAAGCGAGAGTAAAAGATATATCAATCAGTATTGGCTGCACTGCAATTAGGGAAGAGACAAACATGATTCTTCTAAGGCTATTTTTCTTATGCATAGAAGAGCAATAGGCACAGTGGTTCAGTAGGCAGTAGCTGGGGGAAGGCAGTGATTGTGTGTAGGTGTGGAACACATGGATTCACAGCAGTTTTTATGAACATTATAAAACATCAAATATATTAATTTCATCATATCGTAGGAAATACTTTACTACCAGGAATATGCATAAATTATAGGACTAGAAAAGTTCCCAATACATAGTAACTATTTAAGAAATATTTGCCAAATCAATGCAAATACGTATAAAGTGCAAAATAATTATGAGTACATGTGCTCATGAAAAAAGCAAGTGACTACTAGTAAAGCATCATAAACTAAACTATGCATAGCTATGTTTATCAACATTTGCTTGTTAGACTAATGGTAGCAAAATCAAAGGTGAATGCATACCAGCTGGGTTTCTGCAGGCATACAGTTTGAGAACCACTAGGATCGTAAACCCCATTCTTAATACCAGCCAGTTATCACCTTCTGCAAAAATTATTTAATTCAGGACTCTCAAATACAAATACCTACAGCAGCAAGGAAGAAAATAAGTGGAAAAGGGATCCAGAATTGTTGGAAGTGGTGAGCAAGGAATTAGCTAGAGAGGACACTTGCTTGGGTTCAAGGGGCAGCCATTTCTGACCTTTAGTAGATAGTTAGTATCATGCTGCAGTGGGAGTTCCATATTACCAGACTTTTAAAATGTTTAATACCTTTAAACATTGGCAATTCCATTTTTTTAGAAAATATTGTGTAAGACAAAATATAGCAGGCCAAATTTGGTTCTTGGATTCTTAAACTTGACCTTGAATTTAATGACATAATTTCTTTAATGGTTCTTTTCTTTTTTCTTTCTTTTTTTTAAATTTAATAAATCTTTATTGTTCAGATTATTACATTTGTTTCTCTTTCCTGCCCCCCCCATAGCTCCTCTCCACTTGGTTCCCACCCCTTCCTCTACCCTCACCTCTCCCCTCATTGTCCTCATCCATGATTTTTGTCCAGTCTCTCCTTGCACCCCCCTCACTCCTTTCCCCCTCAGAATTGTCAGTCTACTCCCTTTCTATGCCTCTGATTCTATTATATTCACCAGTTTGTTCTGTTCATCAGATTTTTAATTCACTTAATTTTTAGATTCTCTTGTTGATAGGTATGTATTTGTTGTTCATAATTTTTATCTTTAATGTATTCTTCTTCCTCTTCTTAAAGAGTACCTTTCAGCATTTCATATAATATTTGTTTGGTGTTGATGAACTCCTTTAGCTTTTTCTTATCTGTGAAGCTCTTTATCTGCCCTTCAATTCTAAATGATAGCTTTGCTGGGTAGAGTAATCTTGGTTGTAAGTTCTTGCTATTCATCACTTTGAATATTTCTTGCTACTCCTATCTGGCCTGCATAGTTTCTGTTGAGAAATCAGCTGGCAGTCGTATGGGTGCTCCCTTGTAGGTAATGAACTCTTTTTCTCTTGCTGCTTTTAATATTCTCTCTTTGTCTTTTACTCTTAGTATTTTAATTCTTAACATTTTAGGCCGCAAACCTCTTTTAAGAATCTGATTAAATTATGGATACTTTCCCCAAAAAAAGTCTTCATAAAATGATGTTTTGCATAAATTTTCAGGATGTCTTTGGGTCCATTATAGACTATTAAAAGTTCTATAAACCCTGTTTAAAAATTGTTCCTGAAAAGATGGTGGCTGACAGAACAGAGGTGAGGGAGAGGAAGTGAGTGAGTGAGGGTATGAAAGAAGAGTATGTGGGTGTGTGTGGTATGTGTGTGTGTGCATGAGTAAGGGACAGTTAAATCTCTCTGGAACAGCAGGAGATGGCAGACCAGGCTCTCTTGGACAAGGAGAGACTACCACCGCTGCGGGCACTCCTAGTCTGTAGGACTGGGGCACAGAGCCCATGCCATCTTGAAGGGGAGAACAACCTTTTTTTATGAACTCATCAGCACCACCACCCAGACAGGACTTTGAAATTGCCCTCAACCCAGCAACCACTCCAGCCAAAACCCTGCTACCGCAGCTGCAGACCCGCAGACCCTGGGATATCCACATCCAAAGCTGCACCTTTCCCACAGCAGTAAGTGAATCTTCCTCCTCCCCAGTGGCAGAACTCTGGACACCAGTTTCTTTCACGTTTCCAGCCGCGCAGGCATCCAGGGCACACCACTTTGTAGGCAGCAACTGGGAGCCACTGGGAGCCCCTGCTGGTGTGATTCTGTACAGAGTACGCTGCCCTGCAGTAGAAATTCTGAATTTCATCTTTCTGAATAACTGCCCGCAGACACCAGACTTCAGCGCCAGGGCCCTCAAAGTGTGTCAGAACTCTGTGCCAGCAAAGTCACTACCACAGACGCACACATTTCCCAAGGGCAGGCACCCTGAGCCCATATAGCCACAGGGTCCTCTGGGGAGCTGCTTTGAGCCGCTGCTGGGTGTGATTCTGTACAGACAAGGACATGCTGCCCACAGTAGAAATTCTGAATTCCTTCCTCCTGAATAACTGCCCACATACACCCCAACTGCTTAACTTCAGTGCCAGGGCCCCTCAAAGTGCATCATAGCTCTAAACAGGCAAAGCACCACCTATCTGCATGCATTTCCAACAGGTAGGCAACCTGAACCCATCTATTCACAGGATGGTTGTGGGAAGGATACATGCATCTCTATGTTCACAGCAACACAATTCACCATAGCTAAGATTTGGAAATAGCCTTAATGCCCATTAGCAGATGAGTGGTTTAGAATACTAAGGTACATCTACACAATGGAATACTATACTACTATAAAAAAGAAGGAATCCTTACCATTTGCAGCAACCTGGATGGAACTATTAAGTGAAATAAGCCAGACAATGAAAGAAAAATACCGCATGACCTCACACATTTAAGGAAAATAAAGAACATTATAACCTGATGAACAAAAAGGTAGATACAGAGGCAATAAAGCACTGACTAGACTTCAAATTACAGCGGGAAAGCTGGGAAGTGTTGGGAAAGGGGCGGGGGGAGGAGAGATCAACCAAAGGACTTGTAGGTATGCATATAAGCACAACCAATGGACACAAGACTGGGGGGTGGGATGAGAGCATGTGACAGAGTTTAGGTGAGGCTGGGGGAGGGCTTGGGGGGGGAAAAAAGGAGATATATGTACTACTATATGTAATACTTTAAACAATAAAATAAAATTAATTACTTCTTACACAAATGCAAAAGATAAAATATTATAACGATATCTCTTTCTTCTTTAACTATGGAGAAAGCTCGGACGCAAATATGTGGTTCAAATATAATAATTGTGTAAATTCTTCTCATGTCTGCTTTTCTGTTTGATTTTTCTCCTTGATCTTGACCTTCTAAATTTTCTTCTATTTCTTTTTAATTTGGATTCTTTATGTTTTAATTTTAGTTTTCTATTTTATTGCTAGCATTTTTTTGCAATCTATCTAACATTCTTTGGGAAATAATTTAATACCAATAGCAAATTATAATCTGGGCAATACTGATTTGCACATGGACTTCTGAATCAAGTAAAAAAAGTAAGTCACCGTGAGCTGGAGATGTGCTCAGACCTTTCTTTTTTTGAAATATATTTTGATTGATTTCAGAGAGGGAGAGAGAGAGGAAAACACCAATGATGAGAGTGGATCATTGATTGGCTGCCTCCTGTACACCCCCTCCTGAGGATCATGTGCACACCACCAGGCATGTGCACTTAACCCAAATTGAATTAGGGACCCTTCATTCTGCAGCCCAAAGCTCTATCCACGGAGCCAAATCAACTAGGGCAGACCTTTATTTTCTCCTCTTAATTTCTCCTTGTTGGTTATTCCTCTCTCTCTCTCCGTCCTGCCAACTGTGTTTATGCCGCCAAGCTTGCTCAGAGTTCTCACAGCTGACCTAACCAATATCTGTTGTGGAGGGTAGAAATCTATGTCCTCGACCTGCTTTACGTGGGCTCTCAGACCTCTTTTGATGTCTTTTTCTTTCAGCAGAACTTCAAAAGCACTCCTAACTGTATATCTCAACTCGACAATCATACATGACTTTATAATGTTATTAAATATTTCATACGGCTGTACTAGATAGAGTTGCATAAAGTTTGGTGTTTTGTCCTTATTTCACAAGTCCCGCAGCATTTATCAAGGCGGTGAGCATAGATAGAGCCTCGCTAGAAACAGATGAAGTTTCGATTGTGCTGCTGCTGAATTCAAAGGCCCCATTTTTCCACTTTTTTTTTTCAAATAGGACAAATCACTCACGAGACATGTCATTTTAAAAATAAGCTTTCACTTGGTGATGAAATGAAACCTGGATCCACAGGGAAATGTGAGGATTTGGGCCGATGAAGGATATTCCTTGTCTGGAAGCTGTAAGAACTAACGCCGTAATTGATTTGCCTGTAATTCTAGGGATGATTAAGTGGCCGAAGATCACTGAGAAATGGAAGATTAACCAAAGAACATGTTCTTTGCTATAAAGTAGGAAGCTGGGAGTTTATGATTTTTGATAATGTCTCAATCCATTTTGCATTTTTATTAAACCCCGTGTTATGAGAGTACAAGTTACCAGACTTTAGATATAGCCTGTTATTCATGGCAAAACATAGTCTTCAAGTAAATGCTAATATGGCTTCTAAAGGTTAATGTTGCCAGGGTCTGATTTGCCTAGGCAACAGTTTAAAAGGCTTGACATTTGCTGAGTAGCCCTTGAGAAAGATCCTCTTATTAAACTGCTCTTCCTCCAGGAACATAGCATTTTGTAGGAGCTAGATTCATTCAACAAACATTGATTGAGTGCCTTCTATCTACTAGGCATGCTGATATGGTAGAAAAGGAGTCTCAGCTGATGAGACAGTCGAGATACAGAGATTAAATAAAAACAAACACCTACCCATGGCTTCACCCCACTGTTTAGTGGGGAACACAGCACAGCCAGGACAGGTACCCTGAATATGTAAAGGACCAGCACTATGCCCACTTAGTGACTCCTGGTGGGGGAAGGGGTATAAAACTTTCCTGGAGGAAATTAAAGAGACACTGAGTTTTCGGAGGTGGGTGAGATTAAGAAGTTTAAATTTCTGACATTTATCACCACCATCTATTAACTGTTCATTATTTCTTACTTACTAATTTAATATTGTATAAACTGTCATCTAAGGACCAATATCTTCCTAATTGAAGTTTTGCATATTCAAACTTCAAGAGTTCTTACCAGAGTGGATATGTTGTAGGTAATCTGAAAACTATGCTTAACTCGGTTGGTGAAGTCATTGTAAAGAGTTTAATTGCATTATTTCTTTAGAAAAAAAAAAAGGAGAATGGACTCCATGATTTTATGAGCCTCTGGAATAAAAAGGGCTTCTAAATAACAGCAATTGAGGAGGTATGATAAATTCAAGGGAGAATATCCAAATGCATTTTTTTTTCATTATCAGTTACTGCTGTGTACAGACTAAATGGGTTGATAAGCGCTTGAGGTAAAGAGGAAAAGGGGTTGAACTTGAGAAAACTATCCATGAGTTGTTAATAAGTCTTTATTAATTTTCTTGCATGAAGAAAGGTACTTTACAAAAAAAAGGAAGGAAAAAAAATACTTCGTGTCTAGAAACGAATGCAAAAGCAAGAAAAACTGAGAGATCTACCCAGCAAAGATGAAACTGTAATTTGTCTGACTAAAGGAGGCAAATTAAATTGAAGCAAAGTAGATGAGGAGATGCGACAGAAACGTAAATGAATATGTTGACTGCTCCAGTGAATGGAAGCCTCGTTAAAAACCCCAACATCCAGACTTATCATTCAGGATTCTTCTACCATAATTTGGTGTCTGTGATTTATATTGTCCTGAATTTGGAAGCATCAGAGAAGTAGAGTAAAATAACAGATGGTATTTGCAGTTTCCATAGGAATTTTTGAAAGACAACAGTCTCAGTGGTCCAACATCTTCATAATTCTTCTGTGTGCATCTCTCATGGTTATATATTCTTTTTAAACCTTCTTGGGAAATTTTAAATCTTTAGGTAATTTTTATGTGGTACGAAATTTTAAGGATATGTTATATTTTGATATGAATAAATTAAAATTGCTGTGTAATTCAGTTTATTGAGCAATGTAATTCAAAGCAAGACTAACAATAATTGAGAATCATCTCAAAACAACATTATTGCTTATGTTATTTCCATATCCTATCCATATACAATGGCATTTCTTTGTCTCTCTCTATATATAATTGAAAAGTGAAAGGAATAGAGTGAGACATAGAGTACTTTGCCCTTGATATAAACCAGTGGTCGGCAAACTCATTAGCCAACAGAGTGACAAACCACAGCTCGCAAGCTGCATGTGGCTTGCAAGCTGCAGTTTGCCCACCACTGCCATAAACCAAGACCTAAAAATATATAACTTACAGCTATTGTTTTAAGGAATGTGGTTAGCACCTTCTAATAATTGCTGGAGTATATTTATAGTGGAATAGGGGGAAAATGAAATCAACAAGCTCCTTCTCAGAAGTCATCCCCTCTGTTCAAAGCAATGAGAAGGTCCACGGAACTATAAATAAGGAAATGACTAAAAATAAATATTGGTTTCAAAGACCATGATGGACCAAATGACTAAAATAGAAAAGCACTAAAGATGGCAGAAGGGAAGCACATCTGTTCACTTACTGATTAGTGGTTGATCTAATGCAACCAAATGCAAAGCAATTTGGGCAATAAGATGCTTCTTCCAAAAGCAAATATATTTTTGTATAGCCAAAGAAATGAATTTCATGATACATTATAATGATTTTTTTCTACACCGATAGTAAATATAGAATGTGAATATTTAAAATTATAAATGGGCTTTTTGTAGATTGCCCATTCTTTTCTTAAAAAATATATATCTTTATTGATACCCCCAAAACACAGGCCATGTGTCCTGACTAGGAATCGAATCAGGAACCTCCACACTCAACCACTGAGCCACTTTTAATTCTTTTCTGAAAAGCATTGGATAGACTGAAGTTTGATTTATCATTTTTATCAACTTAATTTATTATAGCAACATGGTTTGAAAATTCAAATTAATACAGGGAAACTTTCAAAATGAATCAAGATATTTTTAATAGGAAATTGCCAGAAATACTAATTAGTAGAGATAGTTTCATTTTTTAGCAAGTCTCATAGCAATGCTGTTTTTCTGACTATGAATATGCATTGTATCATAAGATTATCTTGTATTTCAAATTTTCATAATTTATAGTTATCATTCCTACATATAGAAACAATAAAGATAAGTCAAATTGACTAAATAATTTTTACCAATTTGAACGATATGGAGAAAAGCAATTAAAATTGAGAATAATTTCTTTGTTGACAGCTCATCGGCCATACTTACACAATGAAAAAGCAATTGTTATTTTTCTGCTTTACTTTTTGTAGTTAAATTTTGAAATGAACAACTAACTTGCTAAAGCCTAGGCAGTAGTTGGCAAACTCATAAGTCAACAGAGAGAGAGAGAACAGTTCCTCTCAGGCCACAGTTCGCTGACTACTGGATTAGGCCTATTGTCCCAAAATATATTATTATGACAAGAATAGCAAGACAAGATTTCTGAGGGTAAAATAAGAGCATTCTTCCTTTATATTTCCTTTTCATAAAATTTTAGTCACTTCTAGGACGTTTACAAAGATAAGCCATTCTTGATTATTCAAAAATCTGAGAGGTCTTTCTTATGAGTTTTCATAATCAAATTATAGATTTATAGAAGATTGCACAGGAAAACAAAATACAAAACCTTCACAAATACTAATACTAAACTCGCCATTCATAAAATTAGTCACCACTCAAATATTGCAGAATTCTCTTAGCCTAACACTAGCCTCTATACTCCCCATTCTTAAAGTATCTGGACAATCCTATCTAATAAAAGAGTAATACGCAAATTGACTGCCACTTCAAGACACAAGATGGCCACTACCATGTAGTAAAAGATGGCTGCCCCCATGTGGACACAAGATGGCTGCCACAAGATGCTGGCAGGGGAGGGCAGTTGTGGGCAGTTGGGGGAGACCAGGCCAGCAAGGGAGGGCAGTTGGAGGGAACAGGACTGCACAGGAGGGCAGTTTCAGGGGAATAGGACTACAGGGAAGGGCAGTTGGAGGGGGTAGGCCTTCATGGGAGAGCAGTTGGGGGGACCAGGCCTGCAGGAGGGAAATTGTGGGGAGAAACCAGGCCTGCAAGGAAGGGCAGTTTGTGGGGGACCAGGCTTGCAGTAGAGGACAGCTGGGGGGGACCCAGGCCTGCATGAGAGGGCAGTTTGTGGATACCAGGCAGGCAGAGAGGCCAGTTGAGGAGGACCAGGCTTACAGGAGAGGACAACTGGAGAGGGGAGG
>PVJN01001834.1:0-12500 GCA_004026805.1 Lasiurus borealis
CAGCTAGGGAATGAAATAGGCTTTTACTGATAATTTTTAAGTTATAAAAATAAAACAAAAATATCCAGCATTGGTGAAAGGAATAAAGCATTTGCTTATAGGGCTTTGACTCAAATCAATGGCAACTTGGAATATTTATTTATTTTGAATAAAAGGTCTGCTAGTATTTATAAAAGCTATGTGATAATATTTTGCCAAGCCAAAAATTCAAAGAAGCATGCTTATATTCATATGAAGTGAGATGCCAAGAAGGGCAAACTGAAGCAGAGTCGTGAGGGAATTGGAATTGCAAAGGGCAAAAATGTGAATCAAGAGAAAAAAGGAAGCTGCTATGAGGAATGAGGTGAAGCATGCATAATGAAGAAGGTATAAAGCCAATATTATAGGAAATAATAGAGCAAAAGCTACATTTCAGAGAAAGTGAATCAGACCTTGAACCACATTTTTTGTTGTTGTTGTTAAAGAATTTGTTTTGCTTCAACAGTCATTGGCACAATATCCTCTCATTCTTTTGCTGTAAGATTCAATGGAAACTTCTCATTACTATGCTTCTTATGTATATATTAAACAAAAGTCACACCTGTATTGTCTTGTGATAGAATTGTGATTATCAAAATCTAGGAGTTCTTTAGGTAGGCCCCAAAAGACTCATCATTATAAGGGAGAAACATATCGCTGTTTTTAAAGATTCTACTTGTGAGATCAAACCTGGTCTTTCTTCTTCTGACTTCACTCACCATAATGTCCTCAAAGTTTATCCATGTTGTTACAAATGGCAAGATTTTATTTTTCCCCCTGTGGCTGATTAATATTCCATTGCATATGTTTATCACATTTCCCCTGTTTTAGTATTGTGTTGCAATAAACATGGAGACATATACACCTTTCCCAGTTATTGTTGTCCTGTTTTTTATTTTACTTTTTGAGGTTAGCTATTCAACAGGTATGTAGTAACACTTCATTTGATTCACTTTGCATTTCCCTGATGATTAGTGATGTTGTGAATCATTTCAGTACCAGTTGTCCAATCCTTCAGTACCTATAGGATTTGCAAATATTTTCTCCCATTTCATTTTGTTGATGGATTTCTTTGTTCTAAATAAGCCTTTTAGGTTGATGTAATCTCACTTTTTACTTTTTGCCTTTGCTTATGGAGTCAAATCCAAAGTCATCACCAAGAAAAATGCCAGCAAACTTAACCTTTGTTTTATTCCAGGAGCTGTATGTTTTCAGGTTCTACATTCAAGTCTTTAATCCATTTTAGGTTATGTACTTTTACTACAGGGAATACAGTATCATTTCAGTTTTACTGCTTTGCATTTCTTTGTCCAGTTGTCCCCAAAACTACTTATTAAAGACAATATCCTTTCCTCATTTTATAATGTTGTGTCCTTAATTGTCATTAATATACATGGGCTTTATTTCTGGGCTCTCTATTCTGCTCCATTAATTTACTATATGAAAAGACCTTACTGTCTTGATTACTATATATTTATAATATTGTTTGAAACCAGGAAGCCTTTAACTTTCTTCCTCTTCCTCAACATTGCTTTGGCTACTGGGGCTCTTATGTAGCTCTATATAAATTTAGAAATTTTTAAAAATATTTCTTTATGATACAATTGAATGTAATTATTTTCTGACTTTTCTGATAGTTTTTAGTAGTTTATAAAAGTGCAACAGATTTCTACATATTGGGTTTGTATCCTGAAACATTACTGCATTTATTGATGAATTCTAACATGTTTTCTGGTAGAGTCCTCAAGATTTTCTATATGGATGCTGAATTTTATTAAATGCCTTTTCTGCATCTATTTAGATCATATGATATTATCCTTCATTTTGCTGATGTGGTATATCACATTGTTTTATTTGTGGGTGTTGACCCATCCTTGCATCCCTCTAATAATTCCCGCCTGATCATGGTGTATGATCATTTTACTGTATTGCTGAATTCAGTTTTCTACTATTTTGCTGAAGATTTTTACATCTATGTTTATCAAGGAGATTGGCCAATAATTTCCTTTACTTGTGATGTCCTTGACTGGTTTTGATATCAGAGTAAGATTGGCCTCAAAAATATAAGTATTAAAGCTCCCTGCCAGAAGAAAAATGGTTATGGTGCATGACAGAATGTGAGTATGACAATCACAAACTAAGAAAAAAAAAAGAAAACAGTGGCACCCATAGACTTTAGAAAGTTAGATGGAAAGCATGAAAATGGAACCCATTTAGGAATTCTGTCACTGGAGAGTATCCCAACAGTACCTTGCCCCTCCCAACTGGGCTTCAGGGCAAGTGAGACTGTGTGTGAGCCCTTTAAGAGAGGTTTTTCTATTTGCTATAGTCCTTTGAGTCTTGACTCAACCCCTATAGGGTTACAAACCCATTTGTTTTGGGGGCTTGTCTATGAGGTACAAGTATTAAAAGTTGGGGTGCCTGATTTGTGCATAAACCTTTCACTCCTTAAGGAGAAGCTCTGGGTTTTGTAAGTTTCTTCCCAATTGTGGGTCATGGGTCACTGTATTAGGGTTGGGGGTTTTGGTGAAAGTGCATCTCAGCCTTTCCTACTTCTATAACATGACCTTTTTTTTTTTTCATATGCTGATGTGAAGAAACTATTCAGCTAGTTTTCCAGGTAATTTTTCCTTATGTAGATATAGATTCAATATTTCCATGGGAGTAAATGAGTCCAGAATCTGTCTAAATCATCATATTTGATTTCTGTCTCCACAGGGCAAGAACTCCATAGCTGAATTGAAATGCCAAACAAAGCAATATCAGAAGATTGTGTCCAGAAATTTGTAAGAATTTTTTTCAAACTTTTTTAAAAAATATATTTTATTAATTTTTTACAGAGAGAAAGGGAGAGGGATAGAGAGTTAGAAACATCCATGGGAGAGAAACATCGATCAACTGCCTCCTGCAAACCCCCTACTAGGGATGTGCCTGCAACCAAGGTACATTCCCTTGATCGGAATGGAACCTGGGATCTTTCAGTCCACAGGCCGACCCTCTATCCACTGGGCCAAACTGGTTTTGGTTGTGAGAAGTTTTAATTCATTACTTTATGTTGAATAAAAGTGCTGCTGAATACTTCAGGAAGTTTATGGTGAACATCTTCCATCTCAAGATACTTGTGAGTGCAAGTTTGAATGCTTAAAAAGTGATTATTTCGATGTGAAAGATAAAGAACATCTAGGTCAATGGAAAAAGTTTGAAGACAAATTATTACAAGTATTATTGAATATAGATGCATTTCAAACTCAAAAGCAACTTGCAGAAGGATTAAATGTTGCTCAGCAAATATTTTCTGATTATTTTCAAGGAATGGGAATGATTTTAAAGGGAGGAAAATGGATGCTACATCAACTGAACAAAAGACAAATGGAAAACCAAAAAGTCATCAATAAAATGTTGCTTCAGAGTCATGAAAGAAAGTCTTTTTTGCATTGAACTGTGCCCGGCAATGAAAAGTAGATTTATTTTGAGAATCCCAAATGCACAAAACCATGGGTTGATCAAGGTCAACCACCAACATCCACTACAAGGCCATATCACTTTAAAAAGAAGACAGTGCTCTGTGTTTGGTGGGATCAGGAAGGTGTGGTATATCATGAGCTGCTAAAACCAGGTGAAACCATTAGTACTGATCGCTACCAACAACAAATAATCAATTTGAACTAAGCTTTGATCGTGAAACAACCAGAATGTGCCAGAAGACAGGGCAAAGTAATTTTGTTTCATGGTGACATTCCATCACACACTTCAAAAACAGTTAAAGACATGTTAAAAGATCGCTTCTGGGAAGTATTAACTCACCTGCCATATTCACCTGACCTTGCTCCTTCAGATTACCACTTATTCCAATCAATGGCATGCACACTTTCTGAGCAGCACTTCAAAACATAAGAAGTGGAAAATTGGGCATCTGAATAGTTTGCCTCAAAACAAAAGTTCTATTGGGATAGTATCCACAAATTACCTGAAAGATGGGGGAAATATGTAGCTAGTGATGGGTATTACTTTGAATAAAGCACTTTTGATGTTTTTTTCTTGAAATTATTGTGTTTTCTTTGATTACAAAATCCACATTATTAATTAGTACACCTAGTAAACTGGCTTACAGTCACATGTATACACAAATTTTGAATAGTTTTGAGCTCTTAGTCCATGTTCCTGTAAATGAGAATAAAAATGGGGAGTTTAGAATTTTTTGTTCTTCAAAAAAAGAATGAGCAAGTCCTTCAGAGATAATTATCTTAATTAGATGGAAATATTAGCATGAGACAAGATAGGGAGTATTCTCTATCTTGTTTATTATTATGTTTAGTTTGTAGAATACTCTTTTTTCATAGTAAGGGCTTATAAGTTATTACTTAATGGTTGAATAAATAATGAAAGACCCACAAATTGATTTGGGTAGAAATTTAATCTGGGGAATAAGAGTCATGGTTTTCATAGTATGGGCTGGGGAGATAAAAATTGGGAATCCTATCAAGCAGTTTATGTCAATGAGATCATAATGGGTGAAAACACAGCAGAGTTCCAAAGTGCAATGACAAAGGTGCTTTGAATAGGCTGCATAAAAGATCTAGATAGGTCTGCAGACATCATCAAGGTCTTACAAGGTTTAGATCATACAGCAAGTGGTAATATAGAAAAAGTTTAGAATCAGAATTTTAATTTGTTAGAGGTTTTGTGAGTATAGTTTCTGGAGTAAGAAATGGCCAATTTTGCCACTTTCTGGCAGTACAACTCTGGAAAAATTATTGCTTTTCTTTTTATATAATCTGCAAGATAAAATTAATAAAGCACTTTATTGTAATATGAGATGGATTAAATAAAAATATATCAATTTAAAAATTCTTGAAAATATAAAATGCTTTATGTGAAAATGAAAGATGATGAAAAGAAGCAAGATAATAAGGCCAAGCTGGGAGTCAGTGATGAAGAAATTGAATACTGGACTTATTACCATTGTAATGATTTTGATTCAGAACCATAAAAGAATCCAATAATTATGGTAGCAGATGTTATCATATTGGTTACAAGAGCAGGACAGAAGTTTATATGTTAGAGCTTGGCCAAGATATCAAAGCTGGAAATTCAATTTTGACTTGTTTGCTTCATGATTTTTCTAGGTTGGGGAGGAAGCTGCAGTAACTATGGGTATTAAGGACCTCATTAATAGAGATCTAGGCAAAATATGCAAACAAGAATATTAAGTAGACTGAAGAAAGACATGTCTACCTTAGTTTTGACCTCTAGGAGTTTTATGCTCCCCATAAAGTAGCTTTCTTTGCTCCAAATAGTACTCTTATAAAAGTTCTTTTGAGTAAGCCAATCACCAGAGTAGCAGAAGAGATTTTTAACAGAAGTTAGAAGCTGAGACAGGTTTTATCAGCAAGAACTGATTTCAAACACATAATATATAGTTTATTGCCATTAAGAATATCATGAGTGTGTCCCTGAAACTCTATTGCATATTTTTTTTGAGTGTGTGATGGTCTGTAAAGTTTACCTTCAGTGACAAGATTTTCAAATGTATATGTATTTAACATTATCATTCCATGAAACTCATATAACTCATCTTTATTTTAAAAATTCCTATGCTTTCTGTTCTTATGCTTTATTTGGATACAACAAAGCAGGACTCTTCTCAGATTTTTTGTTAGTTATATCACAGGTGTATTTGCAAGCATTTTAAAGTGATTCAGTAATGGACAATTCATACAATGGAGATCAGGTCATGCCTCTTATGTTGGAAGCTGTTTCTACTTAAGTGGGATGTAATTTTGGCCACTCATAAAAAAATGATATCGCATTCTTCAATCCATCTGCTTCTTCAAGTTTCTCTTCATTAGTGATCACATTTAAATATCTAATACAGAAATTATATTTTTTAAATTTACCATATAAATATATTTACTGATAGATTATTCATTATATAAATTATAAGAATACATTATAAAATAACAGATAATAACAGATATTGCAGCCATATTGATTTATGTAACAATACTGGCTTGGTTACTGATTAGTCTAGTAATCAATTTTTCTCATATATAAAATTAACATTTTGCTAAAATTTTAAGACTGGTATGAAAAATGAATACAATAAAGACTATGTACTTTGTAGTTTGGTGCCTAGTAATAAATATGCAGTCAATAAGCATACATACATACATATATACAGGGTTTCCCTCCAAAAATGTATACATATTTTAACAGCTGATAGCTTAATTTTGAAAAAGAAATACATTTTAATAAACAATTCCTTTATAGTTACTCAAAGTATCCTATATAACAGTGGTTGGCAAACCGCCACTCAAGATCCACATGCAGCTCTTTGGCCCCTTGAGTGTGGCTCTTCCACAAAACAACACAGCCTGGATGAGTCTATTTTGAAGAAGTGACATTAGAAGAAGTTTAAGTTGAAAAAATTTGGCTTTCTAAAGAAATTTCAATCATTGTACTATTGATTTGGCTATGTTGACTAATGAGTTTGCCAACCACTGCTATATAACATTCTATATAATAAAAGGGTAATATACAAATTGGCCCTAATAGCTGAATGACCAGGAATGACTGATTGCTATGACATTAGCTGATTACCAGGGGACAGACACTAATGCAGGACCTGTCCCCTGTGGTCAGTGTGCTCCCATAGGGGGAAGCTCTGTTCAGTCACAAGCCGAGCTGACTGCTATGAGTGCAGCAATGGTGGTGGGCACCTCTCCCACCTCCTCTGCAGCATTAAGGATGTCTGGCTGTGGCTTAGGCCCACTCCTTGTGAGGAGGAGATCAGGCCTAAGCCACAGTTAGACCATCTTCCAGGGCTCCTGAGATGCCAGAGGGATGTCTTATTGCCAGCTTTAGGCCTGATCCTCTGGGGAGCAGGCTTAGGCTGTCAGATGGACCTCCCTTGTGGGGTCCTCAATTGTGAGAAGGTCCAGGCTGGGCTGTAGGAGCCCATAGCAAGTATGTGAATTTTTGTGCACTTGGCCATTAGTATATATACATTATACATTTTTGGGGGACAACCTCTATTTACATACTATTTTATTTAATAAAGAGGAAATATACAAATTGATCATCATGCCATAATGGTCAAAATGGCTGTGCCCACAGTAGAGGCAGGGATTCCATAGCACAAGATGGCTGTGCCCCAGTGGAAGCCAAGTTGCTATAACAAGCCTTAAGGAAAATTAGCAGGGATCCGGCAATGTGCTCCACGCCTGGTGGGACTTGAAAGGGGATCTCAGGCCATGTCCGCTGCCCCAGTGCTAGGCTGGAGGACCTCACGCTGTTCCCCCCACCTGGCAGGGCTAGAAAGGGGCTTCAGGCCATGACCCCAACCCAGCAGGGCTTGATGGAGGACCTCAGGATGAATTCCCTGCCTGGCAGAGTTTGACAAGGTAACTCAGAACATGCCAGCTGCCCACCAGGCTGGACGGGGAAACTCAAGGCATGCCCCCACCCCGGCACCTGGCTGGGATACCTGAGGCCACTCCCTCTGCGAGGCAGGGCTTGATGGGGACCTCAAAGCACACCCCCTAGCCTAGGCCTATGCACCTCATACCATGACCGCACCCTGCTCCTGGGCCAGGTGACCTGAGCCATGCCTCTTACAAAATTTCAAGGCACACATGGATTGCCAAGGACTTGATTCTGGTTTCCACTGCATGCCCAAAATTCTGACAGGAGGAAGATTTTCATATATATTTTACTACTTTTCTTTCATCTCTGACACTTCTATTATAGAGAAAGGGCAAATAGCAATATTAAAATATTTCCTCTACTTCCCTTTTAATGTGCATGCATTTTGTGAACCAGGTCATTAGTATAAATTATAAAGATATCCTATCTAATAAAAGAGTAATATGCAAATTGACATACCACTGCAACACCCACCAGGCATGCCCACCAGTCAATCAGAATGAGTATGAAAATTAACCCAACCAAGATGGCTATGGCCACAGAGAGAGCAGAAGGGAGGCTTGTGTTGCCCCTGGAAATGGAGGAAGCCAATCTTTCCACACACCCTGGCCAGCCAGGGCCTCCACTTAAGGCAACAAAGTTTCAATGGCTGTGCAAGCAGAAGGCTTGGATTCACTCCAAAGTTTCAGTTATAGAAGATAAATAAATCCCAGATACCAGGGCCTCCACTTGGTTTGCCAGGAGGCATGACCAGCCTGCATACTGCCACAGGCCCCAGGTGGACACAAGGTGGCCACCACAAGATGGCCAGCAGGGGAGGGCAGTTGGCAGGGACCAGGCCTGCAGGGGAGGGCAGTTAGAGGCAAATAGTTTGGCGGGGGAGTGGTTAGGGGGTGATCAGACTGGCAGGAAGAAGCAGTTAGGGACAATCAGGAAGGCAGATGGGTGAGCAATTGGGAGCAAGCAGTCCTGGATTGTGAAAGGGATGTTAGACCGTTTAGGATCAGGCCTATACTGGTAGTTGGGCATCCTTCAAGGGGTTTCAGATTGGAGAGTGGGGCATGCTAGGCTGAAGGACAACCTTCCCCTGTGCAAAAATTTCATGCACCGGGCCTCTAGTGTACACACACACACACACACACACACACACACACACACACCTATGTATCATCTATCATCTGTATATCTATCTATATATAGATAAATGAATATCTATAGTAATAAAAGGGTAAAATGCTCATTAGACTGGAAGTTTTCTAGACATCATTCCTGACAAAGCCTTGGCTGGAGGGAAGACAGCCTGGTTCCTAGATACCTGTGGATGGCCCAAGGGAAACCAGCACAGGTCTCCGGTGCTGGAAGGAAATCAGTGCCAGTAGCCGGGGGAAGGAAGGCCTACTCTTGCATGAATTTTCATGCATCAGGCCTCTAGTGTGTGTATATATATATTTAGCTTCTGTAGAATTGGGATAGTAAACCAAACTTCAGATTTAAGCATTAGACAACTGCTCTAGAATTTAGTTAAAACAAGTTTCACACTGCAGTTAATTACTTCTTTATACTTAATTTACATGTACACCAGAGTTGAGCTTCATTAGACACAATCTATCACTCAGTATCAGATTAATTTTTCCCCTTGGAATTCTAAATAAATGTTTATGTTAATCATATTTATGGAAATATTGTGTGTTTTCAATTATAAAGTGTTTACATGGGGTATATCCTGTTTAATCAATGTAATCTCACTATTATGAACATGTTTTATTTGGACTATAATGGTTATCTTTAATTTTAAGACATATTAATATTCAAGATATAACATATTGAAAAATACCTTTATATTGTTCACATATTCACTTCCATTATAGTTTAAATATACATGTAAAATATACATGTCTATAAAATTGAATATAAATGTTCATAGTAAACATTTTTGATTTTTTTTTCAAAATTCAATATAAGATCTCAAATATATTCAAAATTAAAAGTAGATTGATAGCATTTTGAAACCATATTATCCATATATATTAATAAGAAAAATATCCCTGTGTCTGCAAATCTGAAGATGACAGTGACCATAATATAGTATAGCTTAAATTTTATATACTTGTTTGGAATATTAGCATTCATACATTAGTTACTCTTGAAAATAATTCACTTAATTACATATTTCCATAAAAGTTCTAAGTATTTAAAAATAATCTATTTGGAAACTTCAAATATTATAAGAATATTAACTTTTTTATATACTCATGATTTGAAAATCCCATTATTACACACAAACAAGAATATGGAGAATAAAAAGTTATGAAAATGTTTTCCAAACTACATTTTATTGTCGTTAATTAAATTTCAAACAATATTGTATTTAAATTCTTAACCTAAAAAATAACCTTTGGAGATATTTGAAGATCAAAATTTAAATTTTCAAGTAATTTCCCAGAAACTGCCAATCATTTTCAACAGTTGAAGAGGATTTTCAATATTTGCCTAAGCTATGGGCCCTAGGAAAGTTACGAGAACATTTCCTTTAATGGCATGTTGCTATACCCCAAAGGGTATTTAAGTCATTAAATGTTTTATTAAGTGTTTTAATTTTGCTTCACTCATCAGTCATCTAGATAAAAGAACTTATCAGATTCTATTTCAAGTCTGGCAGCATGTTTAATAATTGCTTTTATTTTACTTGCCTTCCACAAGATGTTGGTGCTTAACACAGCAAAATCATGGTGCATCTGACTGAGTAAATATTAATAGGATGGAAAAGCAGTGAATATCATATTTATGGAAGTGCCAGTAGCAATGGAACAAATATGGTGGTAGTTAAAATTTATCAAGGAATTTTAAGAATATGTTTTTCCCAATATATTCCAATTGAAGATGTATGATGGAATTATAACAGAGAAAAATATAAGGAATTCTTGACTATATGCAAAAAAATAGCGTGGCACTCTCATTATCCTTATTCAATGAATTTTAAAATTCTTTACCAAGTATATCTACAAGTTATTTTAAATTTTATTAACTTTTTTAATGTTGACATTATTGCAGCTGACCCTATTTGCACACCTCCACCTACCCAACCTCACCTATCCTTGACCTTTAACAAACCATTGTTCATGTCCATGGGGTATGCCTATATTTAAAATTTTTTAAAAAGCTGAAGATATGCTATATCAAAGAATGTCTCTATAAATGAAAGTTGAGGAGATCAATACTAAGTAGCAAGATGGTTGCAGTTCTGGGCTTTGGAAGTAAGAATAATTCTTACTTGTTATAAAAATCCTCTTTTCATTTCTTCTACTAGAAAATGATGGCAATAAAACTTCAGAGATTGTCATTATTTTGAATATTAGAAATATGCTTTATTGTCACATTTCTAGATCCACGATTTAACAGTGCATTTTGTCAAATTATTATATAAAGAAATGGGTGTAAAATATGATAAAAATACGAGTTAGGGTAGAAATCTTGGTCTGCTTTAGAAATAATCAAATTCATATTCTTTTAGCATTGCATAACTCTTCTTTTGTACTTCAGTGAACTTGAATATCATCATCATCAAATCTTCAAGTCTAGGGATTGAAGAGGAAATTAATTTTTATCTTAGTTGCTATTAGAGAAGATAAATGTAATAGTGTTACCAGCACCTTTCAGCAAAATATTTTACAAGGTAAAATCTGGCAATCTATGCTTATTCTTTATATATATATATATTTGATTGATTTTTTACAGAGAGGAAGGGAGAGGGATAGAAAGTCAGAAACATTGATGAGAGAGAGACATCGATCAGCCACCTCCTGCAAGCCCCACACTGGAGATGTGCCCACAAACAAGGTACGCACCCCTGAGCAGAATCAAACCTGGGACCTTTCAGTCCACAGGTCGATGCTCTATCCACTGAGCCAAACCAGTCTCAGCTATGCTTGTTCATTTACTGACAGCAAATAAAACTGAAGAACTCTTTATAGCATAAACTAGTGGCCCAGTGCACAAAATCGTTTACAGCAGACTGCTGCCACTTTCCACCTGTCTGTGCCTGCTGCTCATGCAGCCTCCTGTTGATCAGTCATTGCATGTGAGGGTGTGATGACCATTTGCATATTAGCCTTTTATTATATATGATATATAGGATGTGCAGTATAATGTCCGATGAAAGAATCGAGAAGTTTTCTATGCTGAAAATCTATAATTCCTGTTCAATTAATTCAAACTTTATAAGGCTATCAAACAAAAGCTTTAGTAACAAAATTGCAATAATAATTATCTCAAGTTAAAATTTATTCTTATAGTCCACTAATTCAATCTACACTGTTGATATAAAAACAGTAATAGATCACTGAGTTTAATCCTCAAACATTTAGCATTTGGTCAAAATATGCATTTGGCTCTCTTCTCCAAGTGTGACATTTTATTAAAATCTCCACACCAGTTTTCCTCAAGTACTACATTTCTCCTCCACTGGTTGGTAAGACTTGTATAACACTGGTTATCAGGATGATTTATTTGTAATGGGGAAGAGGAAATGGTCATAGATGAAAATATCTAGAAAAGCTGAGGTTCTTTTGTGTATAATGGGAAAAATATTACAATATACCTAGGACTGACAAAAGAAAGAAATTTTCTCAGATCTTAAACCAGCCATGAAGTGAAACATGTGCTGGTAATTTCACTGTTTTCAGAGTACCAAAGGCTTAAGAACATGTATAATTGTTTACTACTTAGCTATAAATTATGAAGTTTTTACCATGTGACCTTTAAAAACATCATAAAGTGCTTGATCCAAATAATTGCTCATGAATAAAACTGAGAATATTTAAAGTTAAGACATTTAACTTTTGACAGGTTTGATTCCTGTCAAGGGCATGTACCTTGCTTGTGGGCACAACTCCAGTAGGGGGCATGAAGGAGGCAGATGATTGATGTCTCTCTCTCGTCGATGTTTCTGACTTTCTGTCCCTCTCTTTTCCTCTCTGTAAAAACTCAATCAAAATATAAAAAAAAAAATACTTTTACCATTTAGCAAAAGAATACTAATAAAACAAAATCACCAAGCA